>APFE030421598.1:0-21740 GCA_000404065.3 Pinus taeda
CGGTTGGATTCTTCAAATTGGCTGCCGGGGTCAAATTTTGCACCAGCTGGTCGTTTAACGGCTCTCTTTCTTAATCAAATGAAAATGACACAAAACGGCCTATTTGGCCGGTTATAATGTTAATTTTGGTAAAATCACGCGATTGGCGCTTTTCTGCTGGTGACGTCAGCATGACGTCATGGTGGGCCCGCCGTACAGTGATGACGTGCTGGCCAGGGTGGCGGGACACTGGGCAGGACGATTGCAAGTGGCAATTACAGCGTGGAGGTTGCAGCGCAGGGGAGCGGTGCTGTCGTGAAGTTGACGTCAGAGTTGGTGACGTGTGGGTGGCAGGCGGTAAGTGGAAAGGTGGTAGCGGGTTTCCCCGCACGCTTTTTGGAGCCAAGGTTGGGTTCGGGAGGGGCTCCTAACGCTTCCGCGCCTGCCACGCGTCCCTGTACGGGCCGAAAACCTCTCCACCGGGCGTTATCGATCGGTTACTTGGGTCCATGAATTTGACGCCCACCCTTGGATCTCGGCCAGCGGAGATCGGACGGCTGGCGGGTCCTCCGACTGGTCGTGCAAGTTTGGAAGGGGCCCCCCCGGCGATTAAAATATTCAGTTTAATAATGCGCCGGGGACTTTAGGTTTAATGGCTTTTTGCGGGTTTTTTATGTTTTGGGCGAAAATCATTTATAAAGCGCAAACTATATAAAGAGGGGCAAACTGGATTTTATAAAATATAAAGGGCAACTGACCCCCGACCTTAGGATAAAGCGCGGGGAGGGTAATTTTTCACTGTTTTCCGCCCTTTGGTGATTTTTGGGTTTTTCAAAGGTTTATCAAGGTTTTTGAGGGTTTTTTGAGGGTTTTTTAAGGAAAAATGGCATTTTGGGAATGGAAAGTGGTCTGAGGTGGTGCAAAGGGTGAGTCTTGGGTTCTTGACCTTGACCAGGTGTCAATTCAAGTCCCAGGGAGAAAATGGTATGGCTATAGTGCCAGGGAGGGGATATTTAAGCATTGTGGGGTTTATACACCATGGTGTTTATAATAATAGGGATAGTGGGGTATAGGGAGCTAGAATAGTGGAGTTAGTTGTTAGCATGGAGAAACACATGAGTAGGAGCTAGATCAACCAAGTTTTCTTTTGAAAAACAATTTGAAATAAGGGGTGGATCAAAATGAAAAGATTTTTGCACTAGAAATGTGGCTTCTTAAAGCCATAAGAATTCTTCAAATATGTAAATCTCTATGCTTTCTGTATCCTGGGAAAGGGTGTTAGTAATGAGTGAAAAACAGATGAAAACAGGGGAATTAGTCATGCACCAGTATGTTTCCTTTCTTGTAGATGTTTTAGCAAGCTTAATCTTGGGAGAGACAACTTTTCTGCAACCCCAGCTACCTACCCAACTAGATTTCCTAGCATTTTTTGTTCCTTCTTGGAGGGTGCACTTGGACTTGCAGACCCTTTGAATGCCTTTTCTTTTCATTGGCTTTTGCTTGGATCTCCCATCTAACACAACCCTTATTTCTTCCAAGGCCCCAGATTAAACAGTTGGGAACCTTTGTTTCTCTACCTAGCTACTTGATCTGCCAAGATTAAACAGTTTGGACAGATATCATTCTCTATACTACAACATGGAAATTGAAAACATGGCATGATCCAGATTAGACTGTTGGACCAGCCACCAAAATTGAGTTCTTACAAAACTGATACAGACATTGCCTTCTCGGGGAAATATGAGATCTTTGCATTTGCCAAAGCAGAGCATATTTGGACCTTTGATATCCAATCATGAAATATGAAACCTATTGGTATAGGTATCCAACACATGGACCATGGATAGGCTGAGACAACTTTACATTAAATTACATTATTTTATGGAAGACAACCCTATGACTCATCCTAGACTCTCGTGCTCCGCGCCCATACTTCGCAGAGTCTTTACATTATATTGACCAAAACTTGGGCTTTAAGCCCCAAAACCTACTGTGGGGGGATCCACTACCCAACACACAACTTGGCCGATGACCAGTGGGATGGGGGAATTGACAGAGACATTCCTTGAGACCACTAGTTGAACTAGATGGGTAACTAGGATGGATGATACAAGAGGGTTCAAAATGGTGGTTTGCACCGAGACTAAGGTAACAGCCTATTGGGAGGTCAAGTTTGCAACGAATGGAATTGTAGTAGGCATGGTGTTGGACACCAAATAGGGTTATGATAAAGCGATGAGGCACTAGGAGTACCTAAAACCAACTATGCCAAAGACACATGATTAGGTGGCACACTCACAGGAATGCTCCTTGTATAGGGGAAACATTCAAGAGGAAAAGGATATTCTTCCTCCTTAACAGTGTGTGGAGTAGAAACTTCTGACTCCTTTGGAGAGGTGATTGGAGCATCACCTTCTAATTCCATATCTGGGAACAAATGACGATGAACAACCAAAGAAGTACGACAAGATAATTCCAAAGGAGCACTAGGTTGATTGTACAGACTGTAGAGATGTTGCAGTGATATCACTACATGGTCAAATAGAGGATTCAGAGGATAGATAACCAGTCCAAGTTGACTGTTAGTGGTCAGCGAACTGTCAGGAGTTTGAACAAGATTGTTTAGAGATTTCGAGCCAAGATCAATAGATGACCCAATATCTAAAGTAGGTGGAGGATGAGATGAAAAAGGTTGAATGTTCAGAACAATTCCAAGTTCAACACCTTGGTCCTCTAGTGACTCTAGTAACTCAGGAAATGACTCCTCAGATAATATTTCAGATGGAGAAGAGGAAGAGGAACTAGGTGAACCAAATGGTTCAACCACGATGACCTTGTCTTACTTTACAGGAAAAGAGAGATAAACTTAAAGGATTTAAAATGTTCTTTAAGGTAAACTCACGATTTGGTCTAGAAAACACTAACAAGATGTTATCAGATCATGGGCAATCAATTATTAAGATGCATAATAGACTGGTGCTCTTTCATTTTTTTAACAATCGAGAAAGAAACAAAGATGACTCTATCACTTTCAATTGTAAATGAGCTCACAAGGACAGGTGCTCGAATGATCTTTTAAATTTAATGAGTCAAAAAGATCAAATGACTTCTCTGGATGATCTAGGCAACCGTGAACCACAGAATACCTCCCAATGAATTGAGAAGTATGGGCAGGCAATCTCCCTGAATTTTGTTTTTTGTGTATGACGTTTGTAAGGAAACCGACTCAGCTTCCTATGGATAAAGGATTGAAGCCTAAAGGGGTCTCCCATTATATACTCGATAGTATGGGGAGAAAAAATCCTTTCTAGCATTGTCTAATGCAAAGCTAATGATAGCTGTTAGGTTTAAAGACGTCAGAACACATCTCTAGGCTAGACCTTCTAGATATGATTGTTAGATTTCAAATGCACCTTAGGTTAATTGAGTTCATTTTAAAGTTTATCTTGAGTTATGTCTCAGTTTTCAGGCCTTAGCAATGTGACTCGAAAAACCTTAAATGAAACTAAATGAGACAAGACCCTTTCAATTCGATGATTTGTCTACACTAGAGAGGGTAGAAAACACACAATCAAATGCAAACAACCAAGCAACTGAAAACAAAATGATCTTTCACTACTTCACTTTTTGAGAAAATAAACTAATGAAAAATGCATTCCAATTCCTAATTTCCTGACAAGTACATTTCTACAGTCATTTCAAAAGCAAAAGAGTTCTTTTCCTTTTCAAATGCCAATGCAATCCTAGTATTTAATGATGCTAACTACCATAGCACACTGATGCAACAAACTAGAATTTCATACTTTTCATGAAACAACGAAATGAATTTTTCACATACAACACTTTGATTTTTCGAGACAATTAGATATTCAAGCAAATAAAAACATGAAAAGAGAAACACGTTCAAACTAATAAAGCACTGACTTTACCGCAAACAAGATAATCAATGTAATCCATGCCGAAAAAGAATTTTTTAGACAAGAAAATGAAAACTTTTCAAACTCGTGTGATGGAGTTCAAAGTCGTAAAAGGATTGCAAATGAAATGCAAGGTGTAAGTACACCAACAACTCGACTCAGTGAGTTCACAATCAGCTGAATGGATGACAATCTAGATGCCCTAGTGTCACTAACCACCCAATTACTCAATAAATCAAGAAGAAAGATAACAAACGAACAAGCATACAAAACCAAATGAAAAGTAGCTTTATAGTCAGGGAGAAAATGGTCTAAAAGGCTTACGGGGTCAAAATCATGAGAGAAAAACACACTAGACAAGATTGGGGACAAATCCTAATCTTCACTTACAGGCATCAATGCAACTTTCTAACTGACAACAAGCACTAGAGGGAGGTCGATGCGACTATTTTTTAGCATATCGCACTGATCGGTGCGACTGTCAGTGGATTAAGCACGCTGAGTGAGGGACCCAAGAAAAAAAAAATTAAAGCTGGGACCAGATCTGCTACTATGAATTTCAAACTCATACCAGTAAGTAGAGGAAAAGAAATAGAACCAAAGGGAAAAAGTGGAACTAGAAAAGTTCACATGAAATCATGAAATCTCAAACAAGACAAACAGAAGAATCGACTCCTGAGTATGGTCGCCAATTTGTGGTGAAGTAAAATTATGAGTGTGAACACAAACAATTCCTCTAGCTCGATAATGGATCTAGCCACAACTGATACATTCTATTTAAGATTTCCTTAGGTTATATCCAATTAATATGGCCTACCTCTTAGTATGCTTAACCCATTTGATGATGTCCTTGCTTGCTCACTCCAACTATCTCTCGTTTCCTTCTTCAAACACCTAAAAAAAGTAAACAAAAGCAAACAACAACCATGATAATAGACAAATTGTAAGTCAACATACTTAACAAGTCAAGAAACATTAAACCATGAAGATGTAAGATGACACATCATGTAGGAAATCAATCAATAGTCGCATATATATTGAATCAAGAAGAGATTACAACCATTATCTTGATGTTTCCATTCTCCTCCGACAAAACCAAGTTCCCACACACTTCTGCTAGCATTCCATGATGGCCTCAAGAATAATAGTTTTAAGGCTTTTCCCTTTAGGCTTCACACTAAACCAAATTCACACTTCTCCCTCACACAACTAGAAAGCTACAACTATGAATAGCTTGTTGTTTAATCCAAACTTAATTAGCACTAGCACACTAACCTTAACACTAGCTTGTGCTTGGGAAAAAGGGAGTGTTACACAACATTTTTTCACTATTCGTGTACTCCCCATTCCTTGATCCTGGAGGACCTTTACAATGAATCCCACATGCTTTGCCTTCATGGAGAAGGTCCCATCATGTCCCTCTTCATGTGCAGATCAATTCCTTTTTGCACCATTCTCCCCTAAAACTCCTGTTTTTCCCAGTTTACAAGACCGACGCTAATGACCTTTGTCTTCCCACACTGACATGCAGAGATTAGCACTATCCCTTGAGCTAACCACAGAAAATGAGCTATGTTCCAGTCGCGCCTGTCCTGTTATGGATTTTTTTTTAAATTAGGAGCCAAAGCTTCCAGCTCTAGAAGCTTTGTAACAGAAGTCTGGTAAATGGTTTGACCGGATGGGGTCGAGGATGTCAGTTTGGGCTCCTTTCCCCTATAATTATGGAACTACCTCAAGGGATAAGCCCCTCCCCCATGAGAAGATAGTCCATCTCCCATCCATTTTTCCTATATAAACCTCCCAAGCTAGTGTTGATGTTGGTGTGTTGATGCTGTTTTGGTTTGGAGTAAACAACAAACTATTAGTAGTTATAGCTATCTAGTTGTGTGAGGGAGAAGTTTGATTTGGTTTGGAGTGAAACCTAAAGGGAAGAGCCTTAAAACTATTGTTGATTGAGGCCATCATGGAATGCTAGCAGAAGTGTGTGGGAACATGGTCTTGTCAAAGGAGGACTGCAACGTCAAGACAAATGGTTGTAATCTCTCTTTAATATTAATATATGCAACTATCAATTGATTTCCTACATGATTTGTCATCTTACATATTCATGGCTTAATTTTCCTTGACTTGTATAGTAGGTTGAATTACAATTTGTCTCTTATAATGTTTTTTGTTTACTTGTTTCAGGTGCTTGAAGAAGGAAGCGAGAGATAGTTGGAGCAAGCAAGCAAGGACATCATCAAACAGGATAAGTGGACTAAGAGGTAGGCCCTCTTAATTGGTTCTAACCTAAGGAAATATTCCATAGAATGTATTTGTTGTGGCTAGACCCAACATCAAGCTAGAGGAATTTGTTTGTGTCCACACTCATAATTTTACTTCACCACAAATTGGCGACCATACTAGGGAGTCCCATCCTTTTGTTTGTCTTGGATTTCATGGTTTTTTGAGAACTTTTCTAGTTCCACTTATTCCCTTTGGTTCTGTGCCTTTCCTCCTACTTACTAGTCTGAGTCTGAAATTTATAGTAGCAGATCGAGTCCCTCTTTCAATTTTTTTTCCTTATCTCCCTCGATTTGCATGCTTAATTTGTTGATAGTCATGTCGATCAGTGCAAGTTTCTAAGAAATAGTCGCACCGACCAGCCTCTGGAGCTTGTTGTCAGTTAGGCGGTCATGCTGATGCATGTAAGTGAATATTAGGGCCTAACCCAAATCTTGGCCAGTATATTCTTCTCTTATGGTTTTGGCCCAGTAAGCATTTTGGACTGTTTTCTTCTTGATTAGAAAGCTACTTTTCATTTGGTTTTGTTTGCTTGTTGGCTTACCATCTTTCTATTGATTGATTGGTCATTGAGTGGCCAACGACACAAGGGCATCTAGTTGGTCATCCATTCACCAGTTTTTGAACTCAGTAAGTTGGGTTGTAGGTGTACTTGCTCTTTGCATTTTGTTTTTGGTTCTTCTACAACTTTGACCTCTTTTACAAACGTTTGAAAAGTTTTCATTTTCTTTTCTAAGCATTTCTTTTTTGGCATTGATTACGTTGCTTGTCGTTTGGTTGGTAAAGTCGGTGTTTCATTAGTCAGAATGAGTTTCCTTTTTCATGTGTTCATCTGCTTAAAGAGCTTATTGTCTCGAGAACTTTTTCACTGAAATATTATATGCGAAAAGTTTTTTTCTTTGTTGATCTAAAATTGATCTAAGAAAAACAATAAGGTATTACAGACTCATGTGCATGGATGTACCTATGTTATTTTATGCAACGGATCGATAATATTGCGAAATACACATGCAATGAAGCAGTTAAAGACAACATATCGGGCAATACATATAAACACAACATGTTTAATAAGGAGTTAACCCAATACTCCTGGGCTATGTCTCATGATCTAGCCTTCAATGGTGGCCTCTCTATTATGTTTTGAAGCAGAGTTTTTACAACAGTGAGCTCAATTTGGGTCTCACTCAACAGATACAAATCAATAAGACTATACTTGGATTCCCCAAGTCTCTGGAGTACACAGACTCTCCTCATTGAACTCTCAACCTCTATTGGTCATAGTAGTATGAGCCCAATCTGAGACTCATACATGACAGGAATTACAGAGGAGTGCGCTTGAATCTCTCAAGCCTTCTCTGGAGTGCACAGACTCTTTGACTCTCTCTGTCTCTGTCTTAACTTTGGCTCGATGTTGCCTTTTCTTCTGTAGGTCAGCTCGACTTCTTCTCTCTTCTTTTGACTTACTACCTCTAACTTACTTGCTTCTCTCTCTATCATTTTGTGGCTTTAAAGCCAATCTGCTTCCTGACTGTTCATTTCTGCTTCCCAGCTTTCCGGTTCCCCTGCCTCTGTCTGTTTGAATCCCTCTGTCCTGCATAATCAGTCACTGCATAACACCTCACAGGGAGGTGGCCACCTATTTCATAATAAATGAGTGCCAGTTCTCTTGGACATGTTTGAAACGATCGTTTTTTCCATTAACTCCAAGAATACCTGCGAAACATGATCTTCCGCCAACGCATCATCCATATCGGACTTCAAATCCTATAGAACTCTACCTGTTAACCTCATCAAATCCAGTCATCCATCAGAACGCGTCTCCCCCATTGATCTGGGGCCTCCAAATCCTATGGTGATCATCCATATCAGGCGGATAAGTAACGTGATGTTTACCCGTCCGATGTGAGTGGTTTTCTCTCTCTTCCATCAGACGCGTGGAAACCATTGTATGGCATTGGGCAGAACTCAATTGAAACCACTTACCACTTGAAGCCCCTTCGTATTCTACCGGTTTTGTGGAATCCTGTTTCCATGGAATCGGAACAATATCCATTGCATTTTATAATTTTTCGGGTCCAGGTGCTTGAGACCTTTCCTTGTTTGAGGGGTTTGCCCTGCGATATGTGATTAGCAACTAATTAGTGACTTGTCGCTAATCGCATATCAGAAACTACCCCCGTTTCTCGAAATGGCCTTTGGATTGCTAATTTGCAATAGCGCGCATTACCATGGGTTGATGATCTGTGCGCTTGACCTACGGTCCTCGTTGCTCTGCGTTGATCACAAATTGCAACTATTACGAGGATATGTCCGATAAGCTTGATATTTGTAAGACGTTTAATCCTTGGCATGATTTTTTAAAGAGCTCATGAAAACTTAGAGAGAGTTCTAGGATCCAATTTGGATCACGACCTTCCCACTGAACAAGCTTTTGGACCACCAAAATTTAGTTTTTAAGCATCAATCAAGTGAGGATATAGATTCCTCACTTGCCCAATTTCTATCCATCTGGCACCACTTGGTTTTGAACCTTTGAGTCCAATATTGAGGTACTCATCATCCCCTCTGCATGTAGTTCTCACATTCCTATCCATAACTGTGTCTTCCTGCAATTCATTGAGATATTCAAGGCAACATATCATCAATAGAAGGCAACTGACTCTGCTCTTTGGGATCTTCAATTAATGAAGGTTCAAACAATCTCAAGCTTTCTACATTAACTACTGAATAGATGTGCTTGTAAGCTGGTAAATCAAGGTGAAAAGCATTCACACCGATTTTCTCAAGTATCTTGAAAGGTCCATACCTTATCGACTTCAGCTTCTTACCTTCACCTTGCATTTTGTCTTTGCTGATATATAGCCAGACTTGATCACCAACTTGGAAACTATGCTCAATCTGATGCTTATCATGCCTTGCCTTGTACTTGGCTTGGCTCTTTTCCAACTATTCCTGTACTGCCTGGTGAATCTCTTGGATTTGTTCAATGAACTTGGTTGCCTTATCCACATCATTATGTCCATCAACCGCTATGTCTTTACCAAAGACAAAATCCAAGGGAGACCTTGGTGTGAAACCAAAACAGGTCTCAAAAGGAGATCTCTGTGTAGAATAATGTTTAGCCCGGTTGTGAGCATGTTGTACATAACACAAATGTTCATCCCAAAGCTTGGGATGCTTGCTGCAATAACCTCTAAGAAATTGGATCATTGTCCTGTTGACCACCTTTGTTTCGCCATTTGTTTGTGGATGAAAGGTTGTGCTCTTCTTCAATTTGGTATCCATCAATTCCCACAAACTTGACCAAAAATTCCCAACAAATTGAGAATCTCGATCAAATACAATGGAAGTAGGTAACCCAAAATGAACCCATACATGCTGAAAAAACAAATTTGTTGTTTATTCAACTGTAATCTATTTTTTACAAGGTATGAAAATACACATTTTGCTGAACCTATCCACAACAACATATAAATATTCATGACCTTTTCTAGATTTAGGCAATCCCCCAACAAAGTCCATGGAAATACTTTCCCAAGGATGAGAAGGAACTGGTAGGGTGTACAAGCCTAATTTCTATTATTGGGCTTGCTTTTAGCACACATGGATCCTCTTACATATCTAGAAATTGTTTCATTCATTTTGGGTCAATAACAAAATCTTTGTAGCTGTGCAACTATTTTACTTACACCAAAGTGACCTGATATTAGAGAAGTGTGTGCTTCTCAAATTATCTTTACTCTTTCAGTTTGAGGAATGCATAACTTTCCAAAATGATACAAGAGTTGGTTCTTAACATGATAATCCAATTCTTCTACTTGTTTGCCATGACTTAAAGTTGCATATACATCTTTGAAATCTATATCTTGAGCATATTGTTCAATGTAGCTTTCATGCAATACTGAATTATGCTTAAGTATAGTAGATGCATTTATGATTGGTCTGGACAATGTATCTACAACTTTATTGTGTGTGCCCTTTTTATATCTGATGACAAGATGAAATTGTTGTAGAAAACCCATCCACCTATAGTGTCTTGATTGCTGCAACATAGTTTGTGAGTGTAAATATTGAAGTGGTTGATGATCAATATGTATAACTGCCTCTTTGCCCAATTAGATAATGTTTCTAATTTTTCACACTTTGTACTAATGCATACAATTCTTTATCATGTGTGGGATAATTAACTACTACAGAATTAAATGTCTCAAAATGATAACATATGGGTTTACCGTGTTGCATCAACACTGCTCCCATGGCATAGTCACTGGCATCCATTTCAATCTCAAAGGGTCTTTGAAGATCAGGTAGTGCTAGTACTGGTGTTGTACTAATATTTTCTTTCAAGGTGTCGAAGGATTTTAGCTGTTTGCCTCCTCACTGAAACACCTTGTTCAATCTTGTTAAAGCATGTAAGGGAGCTGAATTCAAGGAAAAGTTAGTAATAAACTTTCTCCAATACTGTGCTGCTCCTAGGAAGCTTCTAACTTCTGTAGCAGATTTGGGTTTAGGCCAGTTCACAATGACTGCAACCTCAGAGGGATCTATCTTCAATTCACCACCCCTTACAATATGACCCAAATAATTTAGAGATGTTTTGCCAAATTCACACTTTGATAGCTTAACATAAATATTTTCTCTCTTCAAAACATCTAGAGTCTTCTTTACATGCTTCAAATGTTCTTCCCATTTTTTACTAAATATAAGAATGTCATCGAGATATATAATGAAAAAATCATCAATAAAAGGCCTGAGTACATCATTCATTACTCTCATGAAAGTAGCAAGATCATTAGTTAAGCCAAAAGGCATAAACAACCACTCATACAATCCCTGCTTTGTTTTGAAAGTAGTCTTCCATGCATCTTTCTCTGCAAGTCTGACCTGATGGTAGCCACTATGCAAGTCTAACTTGGAAAAGTAAATAGCTTCTTTCAACTGATCTAATAGATCATCTATGTGAGGAATGGGATAACGATTTTTTATCGTTATCTTATTCAGTGCTTGGTAATCAATGCACATTCTCCATGAGCCATCTTTCTTTCTCACCAAGACAATTGGAGACCCACATGGCAATGTGCTAGGTCTTATGAACCCTTTCTTGAGAAACTCCTATACCTACTTCTTGATTTCTGCATTCTCTAAAGGAGACAACCTATACATTCTGATGTTCGGCAATTGGGCATCTTGCTGCAAATTAATATCATGTACTATTTCCTTTTTGGGTGGAAGACCTTTAGGTTCTTGAAATAGTATATCATATTCTGAAACAACTTTTTCTAAATCAACTTCTTGTTTAGCATTACAACCATCAAATACATTGGTTTTATCAGGTTTCTTTACAATTGCCTTAGAAACTAATTTTACTTGTGAGCCACTATCAAACAAAGTATCAACCTTTTGATGCTTGGAAATAACTCTAATATGAAAAAGCTCATGTCTTTTCCTCTCATTTTCTTCATTATCAGTAGATTGTGCAGAATTACTAATAGATGCTTCAGAATTTTTACCTTTGATACCTGTGGCTGCAATTGTTGTTTCATCCCTTGAGTCTGACCCCAAATCCTTCTGAATAGCTGCAACAGTCTTCTTCCTTTTGCCATCGTACTTCTTGGGTTTCAACTCCGAATGTAGAATCCAATAGTGTTCATCATCATGCCCATCCTTCTTGCAGTGAGTGCATGAAGGTTTGGTATTTTGTACAACATTTGTCTTCCTCTCTTTCCATTTCCACTTTCTCTTTTCCTTGTTCTTGCTTGCAGTGGGTTTTGATGATCCCCCAACTTCTGGGTTCACATTCTTGCCTCTAGCCTCTAGATGTGTAGCCTGAACAGACACGTCATCTATGCTAGCAGGATTAAACATGAGAATGGTATGTCTCAAATAACTATGTAGACCACCTATATACTTTAGCAGAGTTTCAGGTGAGTCTAAAGAAATTCCTAGAATCAAAGATCTTTTTATGAATTCTTGTGTAACTTTGTACACTTTTCCCTTTCAATTAGCGAAGAGTTTGCCAACTCATCATAGCTTGTTGCATATAAGCTATTGGATAGAATTGTTTTTTAATTGCATAAACAAATTCATTCCAGGTGGAAAGAATTTTACCATGCTTCTTCAAATCAACTTGTGTCCTACCTTCCCACCATACTAGGGCAGTGACTCCAAGGCGTAGGCTAGCTAGATGAATCTTTCTCCTTTATGAATCAATGTTCTGCACTCTGCAATATACATCAATCTATCTAATCCAGTTATCTAGCTTTTCTGCATTCAATTCTCTGTCATAAACTGGCAAATTAAACTTCACATGTAATTTAATCAAAGAAGGTTTCTTCTTTTTCTTTTCGGGGCTTTCTTTATGTGAAGAAGATGATGATGAAGGTGATGATGGAGGAGATGGTGGAGAGGGCTTCTCTTCTTTTCCTTTGCCTTTTGGGTGGGCAACTAGAAGAGGTTCTTCTACTCCTTTATCTTGTTTGGAGGTTGATGAATCTTCATCTCTACCTCTCTTAAATTCTCTATACATTTCCTCTACCATGGCTCTCATGGTCATGAAACTGTCCATGAACTGGAAGTTTGATTCCAAGGGACTTTCTTCTGACATTTTCCTCTTAGGATAGACTCTTCCAATTTCTATGTTAGCTTCAACCATCTCTCCTTCTCCTAATTTAAGCTTTGATCTAGCTATCATTCAACAAAAAAAAATCCAACACAAGCTTGTCTAACCTTAACAAACTAGAGCTCTGATACCACTTGATCTAAGACAAACAATAAGGTATTACAGTCTCATGTGCATGGATGTGCCTATGTTATTTTATGCAACAGATCAATAAGATTGTGAAATATACAGGTAATGAAGCAATTAAAGAAAACATAACAAGCAACACATATAAACACAACAAGTTTAATAAGAAGTTCACCCAATACTCCTTGGCTATGTCTCCTGGTCTAGCCTTCAGTGATGGCCTCTCTATTATGTTTTCAAGTAGATTTTTTATAATAGTGAGCTCAATTTGAGTCTCACTCAACAGATACAAATTAGTAAGACTATACTTGGATTCCCCAAGTCTCTAGAGTACACAAACTCTCCTCACTGAACTCTCGACCTCTATTGGTCACAATAGTATGAGCCCAATCTGAGACTCATACATGAAAAACATTAGAGAGAAGTGCACTTGAATCTCTCAAGCCTTCTTTGGAGTGCACAGACTCTCTGACTCTCTATGTCTCTGTCTTAACTCTAGGTCGATGCTGCCTTTGCTTCTATAGGTCATCTCGGCTTCTTATCTCTGCTTTTGGCTTACTGCCTCTAACTTTATTGCTTCTCTCTCTATTAGTTCATGGCTTTAAATCTAGTCTGCTTCTTGACTGTTCATTTCTGCTTCTTGGCTTTCTGGTTCCCCTGCCTCTATCGATTTGAATCCCTCTGTCCTACGTAATTAGTCACTACATAACACCTCACAGGGAGGTGGCCACCTATTTCATAATGGATGAGTGTCAATTCTCTTGGACATGTTTGAAACAATCATTTTTCTGTTAACTCCAAGAATACCCATGAAATATGACCTTCCACAAACGCATCGTCCATATCAAACTTCAAATCCTATACAACTATGCCTATTAACCTCATCAAATCTGGGGCCTCCAAATCCTATGGTCATCGTCCATATCAGGTGGATAAGTAACATGATGTTTACCCATCTGATGTGAGTTGTTTTCTCTCTCTTCTGCCAAACGCATGGCAACCATTGTATGGCATAAGGCAGAACTTGATTGAAACCACTTACCGCTCAATGCCCCTCTGATATTCTGCCAGTTTTTTGGAATCTCGTTTCCACGGAATCAAAACGATATCCATTGCATTTTATAACTTTTCAAGTCTGGGTGCTTGCAACCTTTCCTTCTTTGAGGGGTTTGCCCTGCGATATGTGATTAGTGACTTGTCACTAATCACATATCAGAAACTAACCCCGTTTCTCAAAATGGCCTCAGGATTGCTAATTTACGATAGTGCGCGTTACCATGGACTGACGATTTGCACACTTGACCGACGATCCTCATTTCCCCACGCTAATAAAAAATTGCAACTATTATGAGGATATCTCTAATAAGCATGATCTTTATAAGACCTTTAATCCTTGGCATGATTTTTTAAAGAGTTCATGAAAACTTAGAGAGTGTTATAGGATCCAATTTGGATCATTTGTTTCATGAAAAAGTATGAAATTCTAGCTTGTTGCATCATTATGTTATGATAACCCTCATCAATAAAATACTAGAATTGCATCGGAATTTGAAAAAGAAGAGAACTCTTTTACTTTTGAAAGGACTTATAGATAAGTTCTTGTCAAGAAATTAGGAATTGGAATGCATTTTTCATTAGTTTATATTTTGAAAAAGTAAGGCAGTGAAAGATCATTTCATTTTCAGTTGCTTGATTGTTTGCATTTGATTGATTGAGTAGTTTCTACCCTCTCTAGTGTAGGCATTTCATCGAATTGAAAGGCCCTTGTCTCATTTAGTTGCATTTAAGGTTTTTCCAGTCACATCACTAAGACCTAAAAACTAAAACATAACTCAAGATAAACTTTGAAATGAATTCAATTAACCTAAGTTGCATTTGACATTAACAATAATATCTATAAGGTCTAAGCTAGAGACGTGTTCTGGTGTCTTTAAACCTAGCAGTTGGTGTTAGCTTAGGCATTAGATAGCGCTAGTACAGATTTGTGCTCCCCGTACCATCGAGTATATAATGGGATACCCCTCTAGGCTACAACCCTTTTATCCTTAGGAAGCCGAGTCATCCACCTTGCAAACATGATACACCAAACACAACATTCAGGGACATTGCCTACTCGTACCTCTTGGTTTGCCAGGAGGTAATCTGTAGTTCACAGTTGCTTGGTAATCTTGTTTACCTAGATCATGTAAAGAAGTCATTTGATATTTTTGACTCATTAAACTTAAAAGATCATTCAAGCACTTGTCCTTTCGAGCTCGTTTCCAATTGAAAGCGATGGAGTCATCTCTGTTTCTTTCTCGACTCTTAAAAAATGAAAGAGCACTAGTCTTTTATGTGTCTTAATAATTGATTGCCCATGATCCAAAACACCCTATTATTCTTTCTCTGAGACCAAATTGTGAGTTTCCCTTAAAATAAAATTTTAAATCCTTGAAGTTAATTGTTCTATCGACTAAGACAAGGTCATCGTGGCTAAACCATATGGTTCACCCAATTCCTCTTCCTCTCCTCCATCTGAAATATTGTCTAAGGAGTTGTTTCCTAAGTTACCAGAGTCACTAAAGCACCAAGATGAACTCATAATTGTTTTGAGCATTCAACCTTTGTCATCTTGTCCTCTGCCTACTTTTGATACTGGGTCATCTGCTGATCTTGGCCTGGAATCTCCAGACAATCTCCTTCAAACTCCAGGGAACTCGTCGACCACCAACGATCAACTTGGACTAGTTATCCACCCTCCAAACCCACAATTTGACCCTATTGTAATATCGCCACAGTGTCCTTATAGTCTATACGACCAATCGCGAGTTCTTTTCGAACTATGCCCTCATACTCATTCGGTCATTCGTCATTGTTTGTTTTCAGACATGGAACCGAAGGCGATGGTCCAGTCACATCTTTGGATGAGTCTGAAGTTTCTACTCCACACACTATTGAGGGGGAATAATTTCCTTTTCCTCCTGAGGTTTTCCCCTTTTTAGGAGGTATTCCCATTATTTTTCCACCCAACTATGTGTCTCTCGTGCAGTTGGTTTTAGGTACACCTAGTGCCTCATCACTTTACCATAACCATGTTTAGGTGTTAGGTGCCATGCCTACTTTAGGTCCGTTCATGAAGAATTCAGCCTCCCAATAGGCTGTTACCTCAGTCCCGATGAAACCCACCATTTCAAATACCCTTGTATTGTTAATCCCAGTTACCCGTCAGGCACAATTAGCAGTTTCGAAGAATGTCTCTCTCAGTCCCTCCATCCCTCTTGTCAGTGCCCAGGCAGTGCCACCGCCTATGGGGTAGAACCTGAATGTTTCTATGTTGTCAAGTGTCACTAATGTGAGTAGCTCACAAGCTCACATGCTTGGTATAAATCAGCCTTATTTTGGTATTATTCATAACTCTACTAATCCTACTAGATCAAGCAATGTCCAGTACCAACAGGTTTAGAATCTCGTTGGTCCATCTGGATCGAGCAATGTTCAGTATCAGCAACCCTATGGGAGTCAGGTCAAATACCAAAATCCTTATGTTCCATATGGTTTTCAAGGAATGGTTAATCAATCTTACACCCTTTGGTCTAGGCAGTACATCCAGCCTGGCTATGGCTAGATTTAGCTCAGAAATTGCCTGGGCACTGTTCAAGTACCCTTGCAATAGCAAGGACAGGCTCTACAATAACAAGGGAAGCCTTTGTTACCGCAAGGGAAACTTCTATTGCAGCAAGGTCTCTCTGCGCAACAGAAATGTCAAATGATCCTGCAGCAAGGTCAACTGCAAAAACCGCAAGGTCAACCCTTGCAACAGTTGCAGCAAGCCGCGCATCAAAATATGAAATATGCTTTGCACACCTCTCAACCCATGCCTTCACAGGGCCAACATCTGCAACCCCAATGACAAATTTTACTACCGCAAGGTCAACCCTTGCAATAACAAAACAACTAGGACAATAACAAGCCTTGTATACATATCAACAAGGTCAACCCTTGCAGGGGCAGGGTCAAGCTCAAGTCCTATAGCAGTAGACTTAAAATCATCATGTCCTAAGTCAACAGGTTTAGAATCTTGCTGGCCATGGGCACCAAGTTCAGAATCCCTATGTCCAAGGGCAATAGGTGTATCAACCTTATGCCCAAGGACAGCAGATCCAAAACCCTCTTGTTTAGGGACAACAAGTCCCATATCCATATGTCCAAGGTCAACAAGCTCAGCAGCCTTTTAAGTCATACATTTCTTATTAGCAACCTATGGCCAAACATTTCCAAGGTATTCAAGGTAAAAATCCTCCCTATGGTCAAGGTAATCCATAATGGGGGTAGCCTCAGATGCCATATGGCCAAAATCCCCCACCATGGGGCTAAAATCCTTATCAACAGGGATGGGCTCCTCCATATGGGCCTGCTTATCGACATCCAATGCCTTTTAACACCCAATTACCATTCTTGGCTACACTTGAGTTGCCAAATGTATCTTGCCTTACAAATGATCTGATCCTTCATTCGTCGTACTAGCCTCCAGTGTCATCCAAGATACCAAAAGATTGTCTAAAGTTCAATGGGAAAGCTAAAGAAGATCCTCAGGCCCATGTGATGACATATCACCTATGGTGCCAGTCAAACGCATGCATGGATGATTCCATTCATCTCTGTATTTTCCAATGAACCATCATGGGTGCTGCAGTGAAGAGGAACATCGAGTTACCTTGGACTACTTACCATGACTTTAACTCTATATCCATGACTTTCTTCGCGCATTTTTATTTGCCGGTTCACCATCAAACTGGCACCTATTTTCTCTCATCGCTTAAGCAAGATACTGAGACACACATCTCCAGTAACATCCATGAATGGAGACACAGATGTCGCCATATCAAAGTCAAGATTGTTGATCAGTTTCTCACTGAATGGTTCATCATTTTATCACCCTAAAAAAAAAATTAAACTTTGGAAAGTTTGCCTTGTTTCTAGTCATGGTCTTATAATAAGTTTTGAGTCATCGCATGCTTAAAGGGATAAGTGATAGGATTAGAGTCTCAATAGTGTTGCTCTCATTTACAAACCCTTCTTCTAGTTATGGTGTTAAAGGGTCTCTAGGTCATTTCATGCTTAAAGGGTTAGGTCATAGGGTTAGAAGTCTTTAAGGTCACTGTCACGCGGAATGAGTCGATCTTGGGGACAAGACAGACCTTCCTAGAATCTAAAGAAGACCTAATGACAAGCAAACCAACCAGACACTATCTTTCTCTAAATGTGCTTTTATAAATAATAGCAAACAAGTGTGTTTAAGGCCTACCTCATGTCCAACGCAAGTTTGGGGATGCCTTCGCTCCTTTGATCCAAGTAAGTTCCGGTATCGCAAACCTGCAAACACAAACAAGGAAAACGATTAAATAGCACCTGAATAACCAGTGTTATAAAACATATTTAACATGAAAGTCAAGGAGTCCATGAAAAAAATAACATGAGATACTTGTTGAGAAAAATGAGCTTGATTGTATTAATTCAAAAGAAGAAGAACTTTACAACCTTTGCCTCGACGTTGTACAAGCTCCTCCCAAGGTCCAACAAGAAGTCTCCTCTACTTTGACAAGCTTCAGTCACTCCCCAATGAAGCCAAAAAGGTATGTGATATCTCCTCTTAAGCTCAAATAGGAAGTCTTGATTTCACTAGCATTTACCCTCAAAAGTTCAGCTTCTAACCTCTCTGGCCACTGACCCAATGCCTCAATTTATAGTGCAATGGAGATCAGTTACCAGCTCCTCCTTCAAAGGGATAGAGTCCTCCTTCAAAGGGATATCTCCTCTCAACAAGGGATTAGTTCCTCCTATGATGGGATGCATGAACCACTTGGAGCGAACAATCCACGTAACAAATGCTTCTAGAAAACTCAAGAATTAACCCAAGATGCGTTTTTTAAGATAAAAATTGCGCCTTTTGACTTTCACAGGGGTACGCACCCTCCCCTTTACATACAAAGCGTATAAGTACACAGATATCCTGAACAAAAGGTGCGGGCCCAAAGGCAAAAGTGAGAGAAAGTGCGGAACCAGAGTTACAATGCTTTTTTGATGTCTTTCTCTCATTTCTAAAGCTTGTTTTGAAGAGCTGAGGTCTGAGACTTGCTTAGGAAGCTAGCATAGGTGGTGATAGACCCATACTGACTGCAAATAATCAAGGTGACGATATTTTTGTGTAACAGATTGCCCCCTAAAGTGCGAAGTCTGTAGTAGATGAGGATTTCATTTATCATTAGGAAGAGTGAAGTACTTTATCATTTCGAGGATCCTCTTGTGGAGAGCCCGGTTGTAACCTGTAAAAACATTGAATGCAAAATATATATATGAGATCATATCATTGCTGAGGTAGGCATTCCCATTCTCATATAAAAACTGACTAAAAGACTGAAAACTAACTAGAAGACTAACTATGGCTCTGATATAGGAATGAACTTGTAACACATCATAATTACAGACACATGTGGACACAGTATGGACGCAGCCATTTGTTTATGAATAGTCCATAGTATAATGAATACAAAATTCCTCGCAACCTGGATGGTGGAAACTAGATTCCAGGGTCTTCATCTCTACTTCCCGAATTGGTACGATTCTAGCCATGTGAATAAATGAGTCGATGTCGAACATGGTAGAAACCACTTGATTACCAGTCAATGATGCAAACTTTTAACAAGTGTGAGAGAGGCCACCAAATGACAATGGCTCTCAAAGTACTCAGTACAATCCATGAGATGTGATTAGATGTGTCGATGTCGAACATATCACGGAATTCTTCAATCGAAGGTCAATGATGCAACCTATCGTTGAAGATGAGAAACCTGCCATTGAGGCATGCAGATCCCAAGGTACTGGAAATTTCTAGATCATCTTCCTAGATAAAGAGCTGAAGTCGATAGAAAGCGATCCGTCGTAGGCAAGCCCATGACACGAAATCATAGATAAAGTTGAAGAAATTTAGTTGCAAGGACTGACTCAGGGATGGTCAAGATGGATGACAGACATTTTGCAGATGAATGGCTTATTTGCACTGATCTCTTGAACACATAACGACACGATAGATGGTTAGGTAATGATTGACCCAAAGTTAATACCCAGAAACCGGCTGAAGAGTTTCAATATGGTTTGATCAACTGTAAGGTAAAGGATTTCCCAACCCAGGTGAATGAAAGTGTCGTGTTCAAGAGTGGTTATAAAGTATGATAAACAGACTCACTTTTCTCTCTTTTCCCCCACCATTTCTGCAAGTACCTCTTTATTTTTTACAAGCTTGAGGAGGATAACATATGCTTGATTATAAGCTCACCCTTCGGATGAGTCCAACTTAGTTTAAATTCAAACCCTAAGAGGAGTGGTCCGTTCCTGTTTGTAATAGAACAGGTCCTTTACTGTGAAATTTTAACGAGTCCAGTATAGGAGAAACTTGGCATTTTTCATATTTAGAGAGTCTAAAAAACTTAGAAGACTCCAGATTGGACTTTTTCGTAAATTTGTGTCTCCTAAGCCCGAAAAAGTATAAAATAATACCTAGGAGAACCGCTTGATCTTGCGACCAAGGATTACTTTCATAGTTAGTGTCTTTGACCTGAAAAGTAAAAAGCGATCAAGGACACGTCGTTTTATTTCCAGTATCGAATTTGAAACGACAAAAATCCGGCAATCTTTTCCTGTTTTTACGGTCAGGAAAGGGCTATAAGGGGACCGTCTTTTATTTCCGTTTTAACGAGTGTAAAAGAAACGCTCGGCAATCTTTTCAGTTTTTAGGAGTCAGAAAAGGGCTTAAAAGATGACTCTGATGTCTGATTTGTGAAAAAGTGAGAAGTTTCCCTGAAAGTCCCTCTGTCCTGCACAAAAGTGAAACATTACTCATACCTGTTTGAGATGGGCAAAAATGCATTAAAAGGACCTTCCATGGTGAAAAATAAACAAATATAACATTTATTCATCTAAAAAACCTATAAAAAGACCTTTTACCATGTCATTTTTACCATTTTACTGTTGAGGTTGAGAAAAGAGCTTTTGGCAAGAAACTTCTCATGGAGATTGCGGAAAAACAGACTGTCAGAATCGAACGCCGTCACCTCCAGGTAATCCACAACATCCTCCTCTTCAATTTCATCCGTTTAGAATTCATTTTTAGGTTTTAATTTGATTTTTTGGAGGCAAAGGGGTTTTGGGATGCGCTCCTCGGGGTACGCAGGTGGCCCATGGGTAACCTGCGTACCCCGACCTTTTTCTTTAAAGGAAAAAGGGTTGGGGTACGCAACCTACCTTCAGGCCAGGTGCGTACCCATGCTCTTTTCCTGAAGGCGGGGTGCGTACCCCGTGTAAAGCGCACCCCCAAACTCATATCTTCAAAATTCACCATTAAAATTTGATTTCAAGCTTACTAAAAATCTTTTTATGGTGTGCAGGGTACCCACCATGTTGGATTGGCGAGAACGAGAGCATGAAGATGTCGATTCGGCCACGTTGAATCATCAACCTACCATTGATGCATTGCGAGCATGCGGCTTGTACAAATACTGGGTCATACCCGGCATGAGGGCTCAGGTGCCATTTTTGGAGTGGCTGGTTGAGAGGTGGAACATTCAGGACCAGTGCTTTTATATCGGAGACCATTAGCTCGAGATAGAGGCCTCCGACATATACTTCCTTACTGGTTTGCCTAACAGAGGTGAACACCTGTCTCTATTTAGGACTAAGCCGGGTGGCCAATCCCTTGCTAGCCTCCGGCTAGAGTGGTGTAACAACCAAAACCAGGATAAGGGGATTGAGATCAAATTTATAACCCGTCCTGAACTTATGGT
>APFE030421603.1:7510-20101 GCA_000404065.3 Pinus taeda
TCAAATATGGGGTTAGTACAGGGAGCTATAAGGATAGACTGTGACAACCAAAGTGCAATTTTCTTGTCAAATAACCCTGCATATCATTCAAAGACAAAGCACATTGATGTTCCGTATCAGTTTGTGAGGGATATGACAGAAGACAAAAAGGCGTTGCTGGTAAAGGTGGACACTTTGAAGAATATTGCAGATGCATTGAAAAAATTTGTGAGCTCTTAGAATTTGTCTTGGTGTAGAGAAACAATGGGTATTGCAGTGCTAGATAATTGACTAAGCTGTCTTGTGACCCCCTATGGAAAGAAAACAACAAGTGGGAGAATGTTGGGTTGTGTTATATTCTTTCCATGACTAGCCCATGTAGTTGATCGGGGGGTTAGAGGGGAGGTGGAGCCCCCCCCCTTCGTTGCACTGATTGCATAGTGGGCACATCACAGGGGGTTTGAGGGGGGAAGCTAGCCCCCTTCTATGGGATCGGGGGCAACGCCATGAGATTTTTTTTTTTTTGGACCCTATATTAGGTTGGATGGACCTACCTATGGTTTTGTGCATGATTTTTGCACATTGTTTTGGAAGCGATCATTTTCGATCCATGGTATTGGATTCTTCAACATGTATAAATATGTATTGTAACATTGAAATGAACATAATGAGAAATAAAGCTGGTAGTCCTGGTTTTTGGATCCAGGGGAAAATCTCTGTGTATATGTGCTTTATGTGTTGTGCTCTTGCATTGTTTATTTTCTATGTTTTAGAATTCGTATGCAGGTAATTTTTGTATGGGGTTCAAACCTACAAGAACCCTCTTTATCCATGCATAGCATGTGCAACATTGAGAACAACAGTTTCCAACATAACCAAGGAATCTGATGCCTCAAATCCATTTACTTTACCTTTCCTAATTACCTTCCTCATGACTATCCTACCACCTTCCATTTACCTTAATGGACCCAACCAAACCAACTAATTGTCATACTCTTGCCTTCAACTGCCCTTATACATGCATCAAGCTTCATCTGGGTTTGGTATTACTTGTCAGGTTTCATTGAACTCTCTGCGAGCTTCATTAACTTCCTCCTTCCCAAAAAATTCCAAAGACCCTCAAAACACAAAAGCAAAGAACAAGAAACAAACAAGAAGAAAACCATGAAAAAAAATAACAATACGACACCACAAAAAAAGTGGTATGGCCATACACTAGACATAAACAAAAATTCAAATCAAGCAAAAACTTTTAGGTCCCTATAATACTAGTGTATTCCCTTATTATTATTGTTATTGTATCCCCTTATTATTATTGTTGTGCCCATGTTTTCCCCATATTGTTATTATTGTGCCCCATAGAAGCCCACTATTGTTATTATTGTGTCCTTACATTATTATTGTCATGTCCGCTCTGATTATATTGTGACCCCTTAGAATCCTATATATAAAAAGGAGGTCTTGTCATTTGTATCATCCAAGAATTATTCATTTGTGTAATGTATAGGAGGTTTCCCCCCTTGAAGAGTTTGATTTTGAAGTCGTTGATCTATCTTTTCTTCTATTTTGTGAGCTGGTTGCATAACAATTGGTATCAGAGATTTGAATTCTAGGGTTTCGCTACTTCAGACAGGTCTTTGTGGAATTTTCGCTATATGTTTTTTTACACCATTTTAGAAGTGGAAATTAAAACCCATTTGAGACTAAATCTTGTTGAAACTCTGTTATGAATTTTATATCTTATCTCGCTATATTTTTGGAGATATGATCCAAGGAAGTTAGGGTTTTTGTAGGTTCCTGAATTATATCCCAAATAGGTGACCTGGGGAAAATTATCATAACTTTCTCTTTGAGCATCAGATAAAAATTTCATAAAATGGTACAGAAAGAGGACGAACTGCTTTTTTTTGTGTAATGTTTTTAGATCTGAAGGTTGAAAGAGTGATACGTGGCACTTCGTACAATTTCCTCTACTGAACCAGTATATAATTAGGCCATCGTGGGATATTTGAAATAACTCTTTCTTGGAGAATCCAATCTTGATCAAACTTCTGGGGTTGGAACAATGACTTAAAGGGCTACTACAAGGCACAATTTCATACCTTGGAGATCTGACATTATAGAGATACAACATATTCAATATTGAGCTCCTACAAAGTGAAAAAATGTGTGTAGCCTTTTTAAACTTTTTCATAATTTTGGTTTGAAAAATTAGTTTGAAGGAATTAAAAGCACACAGTGAAGCATGCTTATCATTAATTGATGCCTCGAAGAAAGAAAATGCAAACACCTAGTAAGCAACCTGAAATATCTACCATGAATCATGAAGAAGAGGAAGATATGCAACATGATATATCAAAATTACGAGACCAAATGCAACAATTTTCATTATCACAAAGAGTAACAAAAGCTAATGTGGATGGTTTTGAAGGAAGGAATGGAAGCTAAGATGAATGGCATGGAAGCTAAGATGGATGGAATAGAACCTAAGATGGATGGTATAGAAGCAAAACTTAAAGGCAACATGGAAGATTTGAAGATAGATTTGCCAAAGTTGCTACAAGAAATGCTTACTAATGGCGAAAGGGTAGTAAAGGAAACTCATGATGAGAAAAAAATAAATGTTAATCAAGATTTCATAGACTTTAATGTTGTATTGAAGACCCACCATGTTCCAAAGATTGATATCAGGAAGTTTAATGGCAAGGATCCCGTAACATGGATACTACAGATGGAGCAATAATTCGATCTCCATAATGTGCAAAAAACACAAAAGGCACACATTGTAACTTTATATTTGGTACCCAATCAATTTGTATGGTATCAATGGCCTTGCTCTCATAAACAAATTGTCACTTGGGAAATTTTACGGAAGAAATGATAGCACATTATGAGGATACAAAAAGCAACACTTTTCTTAGCCAATTGATAAATCTCATGTTGGAAATAATAATGAGAGGGGGGGTGAATCAATATTATCAAATCAAACAATTTTCATTTTCATACTTAGATACATATACAGTACAGTTATGGGAACCCGCTTATATACACAATTGTGTCTAAAGCAACCAACGTATATGAATAAACTTATGATCGGTTAATCCATTAGATGATGATCGTTAATCAGTGCATCAGAACTTCATTAATCATAAGAACAATAAACAGGTGCAGTAAAACAGAACAGAACATCACACACATGAACACAAGATATAAGGTGGAAACCCAATGTGGGTGAAAACCACCTGCTGCAATTTGTCTCTATCTTGTTTTAATAAGAAACTTATTTTTACAATATTTTTGTACTGGTGCAATCTTATACCAGTACGTAGGCTTCTACCTACAGAAGGCTACAACCTTATCTCATTCTCCAGCTTCTCTTGGAAGGGAGCTACAACCCCCTTAGCTCTTGTACTAGTTGATGTACTATTACGTAGGTGCTGACCTATAGAAGGCTACAACCTTCTCTTTTCTTCAAAGGACCATGTTTCATAAATTTTTAGACTGGATCCATCATCAATCAAACATCAAATGTATCTGCGTCAACCAATCTCCTTTGCACCAAACAAAACTGAATCAAACAATAACTTCTCTGAATGTTGTAGCCAAAAAAAAGTAACAATAACAGTAACCAGACGCCAATCTTGAACCCAGAACACTGCAGTAATAAAAAGAAGTAGCTAAAACATATTTTGTATGCTACTTCAATATGTGAAACCTGCGTGCATACACTTCTTTATTAAGGCAAACCAGCGAATACGTTGTTTTGAATTACTGAACCAGCATGTATATGCACCTTTGTGGTGCCGAACCTGTGTACAGATCTATAAAAGATAATCTACCCTTTTCGATTATTCAGACATCAGTTATACCCAGATTATTAGATTTATAGATCAAGTCATGAGCCAAATATAATAGATCAAAATCACACAAAGATACTACAATTCAAGCCTTAAGATCTTGATCCATTAATAGAAACTATCCTTCTTCTAGTGCTTAGGTTCCTCCTAGGTTCAGATCCAGCTACGCACCATAACCCAATGACTAGTATTCTAGATCTTGCTCTTCATAAGATATTCAATCCTTGAGTGAGTGCCTTTGCCTAATGATCTCCTTCCCCTTTTATAGTCTTAGTCCTTACTCAATACAATGGTTCAAAACCACTTAGAACCAATACCTAGGTCCAAATACCTAGGTTCAACACTTCAGACGAGATATCATGGTCAAAACCATAGGTCCAAATACCAAGGACCAAATATCATGGATTAAAAATAAGTTTTCCCTCATAAATTCTTTTTCGTGCATGAAAGTGCGTGCATACGCATACGTGACTTTTGATTGGTGATTCTGCGTGTATATGCAACTTGGTTAAGTGGAAACTGCGTATATCTCTTTTTCTTTTATTCTGAGAGCCTGAACAATGATCTGTCATCTAAGTGAGTTTCCATGAAGGACAACACCTATGTCATAGTGCCAAACTTGTGTCATAATGCCAACAATCTCCCCCTTTGGACTTGATGGCAACCCCAAGTCACTCCAAGTCACTCTCCCCCTTTGTCATCAAGGGAAAAGGGTGATGCTGCCCCTGAGTACATGCTGTGCTGTCCATGCTCCTCATGGCTGTAGGCAAGGTCTATAAAAAGATGTTCTACAGGAAAGAACATGACTCTATAAATGACCTTCCTATCACCAAAACTCATACATGCATCCATCTCCCAACCAAGTGGGGATATACCAATATTGACTCATCCACACAACTAAGTGGGGATACACCAAAAGTTTACACAAGAACATTACATCATCCATCCCAGGCATAGTGGGGAAACCAAAATAGGTCATTACATGACCTTGATGATAAAAAAAAATATACATGACATAGAGACAAAATATCTACAACAAGACTATGATAGTCATCAACAACTATCATTAGCAGCATCTGTCAATCATCACTCAAACCAATAACCATGTTCTCCCTCAACCCTGTTCCACCTGAAACCAAAACAACTTAAATTGAACCAAGATCTTCTAGGATAATGCCAACAATGCATTATTAGAAGTATACGCTCCCCCCGAACCTGTGCTAGATGGTCTTTGTCAGACCCATGTTAGACTCCTTTCATCCTAAGTTAGGCCCACTGTTTTTCTTCAAATCAACATATACGTGACTGTATCCATAGAAACCAGCGTATGTATGCAGATGCTCCTCATGAAACTCGTATACAACCACCTTTCTCTGAAACAGATAAGTTTCAACAGCAAGATGATGCATCAACCACTCCTAGCTTATGTCTGAGGTATTCAAATGTCTCCCTGGGTAGTGGTTTGGTGAATATATCAACAACCTGTTCCTTGGAGGGAACGTACTCCAATTTGACCTTTTGTTCAAGCACTTGTTCCTGGAGAAAATGATATTTGATAGGTATGTGCTTGGTCTTTGAATGCATGAATGGATTCTTTGAAACACTGATTGCATTTGTATTAACACGTAAAATGGAGATAGGTGGAGTACAAGTGATTTGAAAGTCTTGCAAATTTTGCATCATCCAAAGGAGTTGTGTGCAACAAGATGCAGTAGCCACATATTCTACTTCAGCTGTAGATAATGCAATTGAACTTTGTTTCTTGCTGAACCGAGATACTAATCTGGAACCCATAAATAATGCACCACCACTAGTGTTTTTCTATCATCCATGCTTCCTACCCAATCTGCATCTGTATATGCATGAAGTGTGAGATTTGTATCTCTAGGATATCATAAGCCATAGTTTTGTGTTCCTTGAAGATATTTGAAAATCATTTTAACTACCTAAATGTGTGCTTCTTTTGGATTTGCTTGGAATCTTCCAACTATTCCCATTGCATGCATGATGTCTAGTCGAGTACTTGTCAGATAGAGTAGACTACTAATCATGGATATATAGGTTGGTTGATGTATTGTTTCTAAATCATCATTTGCGTTGAGGTTGCATCCTATTACCATAGGGGTACATACTGGTTTCAAATATTCCATGCCATATTTCTTCAAGATCTACTTGAGGTACTTAGTTTGTGATAGAAAGATACTGTCTTTGTTTTGTTGGACTTGTAAACTAGAAAATATGTTAGCTCTCTAAGTAGCGACATTTCAAATTCTTTCTGCATCACCAAAGCAAAGTTTTGACTCATGGATTCTTCATTGCTACCAAAGATGACATCATCAACATACACAACAAGTATTATCAATTTATCATTATTAATTTTTATATATAGATTGCTATCTTCTGATCCTTTTGAAAAACCTTGTTGATGGAGGTATTTGTCTAGACAATAATACCAAGCCCTTGGAGCCTGTTTAAGACCATAGAGTGCCTTTTTAAGTTTGCATACAAGTTTTGGATCATTTCCAAGGATGAATCCATCTGGTTTCTCAATATACACTTCTTCTTCTAAGTCTCCATTTAAAAAGGCAGATTTCACATCCATTTGATATACTTTGAACTTTGAAAGCTAGAAAGAGCAAGGAACATTCTTATGGATTCAAGTCTAGCAACTGGTGCAAAAGTTTCTTCAAAGTCTATACCTTCTTGTTGAGCATACCCTTTACAAACAAGTCTGGCCTTATTTCTAATAATATCTCCATTTTCATTCAGCTTGTTTTTGAATATCCATTTAGTCCCTATGACATTCTTATCATTAGGTCTAGGAACCAATTCCCAAGTGTTATTATTTTCAATCTACTCAAGTTCTTCATTCATGGCCTTGACCCAACATTCATCTTTGCATGCTTCACTTACATTTCATGGTTCAACAGAGGAGAGCAATGCTAGATAGCTTGAAGCATCTGTTATAGTTCTTCTTGTTTGAACACCTACCTCTTTCTACCCCAAAATTTGAGTCTTTGGATGGTTCTTCTAAACATACCTGGATGGAGTCTTTTCTTCTATTCTTATCTGTTCTTCTAGTGCCTCATAAGTTTCTTCTTCAGCATCAATCTGATCTGATGTTGAAGGATAGTCCTCTTCATCTTCAAAATCTTCGGTTTTTATTTGTTTTGAATTGTTGCCTTCTTCATCAACCACCACATCAATACTTTCAATAAATTTTCCAAGTCTTCTATTGTAACACTTATATCCTTTACTTCGGGAAGAGTAACCAGGGAGAATGCCTTCATCTGCTCTAGGTTCAAACTTGCCAAGATTTTCATCAGTCCTTTTGATGTAATATTTACTTCCAAAAATTTTGAAGTATTTTACTGTAGGAGTCTTACCATACCAAATTTCATGAGGAGTTTGAGTGTTTTTTGCCTAAACATTTGTTTTGTTGAGAATAGTAATGACAACAAATGCAGCTTCACCCCAAAAGGTTGCAGGAGTTTCAGATTCATCAAGCATAGCACGAGCCATTTGTTGAACCATTCTGTTCATTCTTTCCACTACTCCATTTTGCTGAGCAGTCCTTGCAGTAAAGAATTCCCTTCTTATTCCATGTTCTTCACAAAAGTCGAAAAATTCATCTGAGGTAAATTCCCCTCCTCGATCAGACCTGAGGTATTTGATTCTACGATCTAATTATTTTTAAACAATGCTTTGAAAGCTTTGAACTTTTCGAAAGCTTCGTCTTTATGCTTTAGAATTCCTATCCAACACATCCTTGAAAAGTCGTCAATGAATAATATAAAGTATTCTTCTCCTCGAAGTGATTTTTTCCTTGATGGACCACATAAATCAGTATGGACAAGTTCAAGTGGCTTACTAGTTGATTCTTCCTTCTCAGGGAAAGTAGTTCTGGTTTTCTTACCAAACTGACATGATTTGCATATTGTATTGTCTGGAATTCTAATGTTAGGGAGATCACGAAACGCCTGAGCATGCTTTCCTTATCTGAGAGAAGCTTAGATGTCCTAGTCTTCTCTGCCATAGCCGGTGTTCATGATTCTTGCTTAGATAGCATTGTTGTTGTCCTCCCTTGAGTATGTATAAATTATTTGGAGTTATTATGCCTTTGATCACTTTTTCTCTTGTATCAAGCTCACAAACAATACATCCATTTAATCGGAATATTACCTCCTTTCCTTGATCACACATTTGGATAACACTTAATAGATTATGCTTTAAGCCATCAACATACATAACATTTCCAGCTCTGACTTTTTCTTTCAAAAGAACAAAACCTTTACCTTTTATGAGAGCTGGGGTGTCATTTCCAAATGAGACCTTCCTTTCCTTTTCTAAGGAACTATATGGCTGGAGTTTTTCTTTATCACCTGTCATATGTTTCGAGCATCCACTGTCGATGTACCACTGATTTTCCTATCCTTCCGCATATAAGGCTATACCACATCTTTCTGGTTGCGGTTCTTTCTTTCTCCATGTTTTGGGACCTAATGAAGGTTGGTCCTTCTAAGATGATTGCCAAAAATTACTCCTGCATTCAGAATCTTCGTGACCAAATTTGTTACAAATAGAGAATTCTATTTCATTTTCAAGAGCAGAAAAGTTATTGTAGGTCCTCTTCATGATCCCAGTCACGCTCCTTTGATTTCATGCTTCTCGAATCATGATGGTCTTGTAGGAAACACATTGAGTAGCCTTGTGTCCAAAGTTATGACATGAAAAACATTGGCCATCAAAGAAGTTCCTGCGATTATCAAATCTAACATCTAGGTGATTGTAGTTTCCATAGACATTCATTCTTGAGGCAGAATGATTTACCTGCGATTGGTTGTAGCTTTTGTTCATCCTTGAAGCAGATTGATCCTGATTTACTTGGTGATCTTTGTTCATCCTTGAAGTAGATTGACCCTGATTTACCTGGTGATCTTCTTTATGCCTTTGTTGACGATTGTCAACCTGTTCACTTCTTCTTGTTGCATCAAGATAACTTTTGGAGGTGGATAGCTTTTGTGCTTGAGATGATTCTTCAGTATATCCAAGACCTGTCTTTATTAGAGGAGATTGCTGCATTTTGATAATCTCATCTAAAGTTTCAGATCCTTTAGAAAATCTAAGATTAAGAGCTTTTACTTTCTCAATATCTTTTCTAAATCCCACAATTTCACATTCTAACTTTTCAATATGTTTTTCTCTTTCAGCAAGTTGGAATGTCAGAGTATCTATGATCATACTCTTTTCTTCTAAACAGATTTTAAGTTTAGAAATTTCTTCATAGAGATCCTCTTCATCTATAGCATCCAAGAAATCATCATCTTCAAAGGCCATCAAAAGTATATAATCATTACCATGTTCATCTTCATCACTATTTGAAAGTCCATCGCTGTCTTCATGTGTATAATAGCTCTTCCTACTTACATTCTATTTTCTGTTCCATTTAACTCATTCCTTACCTTTATCAAGCTTATCTTTATGAGGACATTTGGCTGCATAGTGACAGGCTCTCCCACAAGAAAAGAATTTGAAAGGTATCTTACCTCTGAATCTTCTAGAGCCCCATTGAAGGTTCTTGACAAAGTTTGATTCTTCCTCTCAATCTGACATATGTCCTGACTCATTGTATTCTCCTTTTGAAGTTTTTATTGCAGCTTCTATGATGTCTGATGGACCCCCTTTTCTCATTTTGAAAGCAGTTAGGATTCTATGCAGTTGTGACATGGTAATACTCTGAAGATTCTGCTTTTCTTCTATGGAAGAAACTTTTGGTTCAAACTTAGAAGACAAAGATCTTAAAAAATTTTCAACTAAAGTAACTTCTTTTATTTCTTCACCCAATTTTTTCATGTGATTAACAATCTCATCTATACGTAAGAAATAATTAGCCACACTCTAATCATTGTGCATTCTGAGAGTTTCATATTTAATTCCGAGAGATTGTAGTTTTTCACGTTTTACCTGGTTGTCTCCTTCATAGCTTAGAATGATCTTATCCCATATTTATTTGGTGGTTTTGAGCTGCATAACCTTAACAAATTCTAATTCAGATAGATTCCCCAATAGACTATTGACAACCTTTACATTTGTTTCATACTGCTTTTTACCAGCTGTATATGTAGGAGTTGCTGATGGGAATGTGTATCCTCCTTCCACGATATCCAAAACTTCTGCACCAAGAGATTGAAGATATGTTGTGGTTCTTACCTTCCAATAGATGAAGTTGCTCCCATCAAAGATTGTTGGCCTGATGGATGCCTCCCTTTTGTAGTTGCTCATGATGATAGATCTTCCTTCAAGCGATCAAACTTATTTTGAAGGACCTGCTCTGATACCAATTGTTGGAAATAATATTGAGGCGGTGGGTGAATCAGTATTATAAAATCAAACAATTTTAATTTTCATACTCAGATACATATACACTACTTCAGTTATGGGAATCCGCATATATATGCAACTGTGTCTAAAGCAACCAGTGTATATCAGTAAACTTATGGTTGAGTTAATCCATTAGATGATGATCTTTAATTAGAGCATAAGAACTTCATTAATCATAATAATAGTAAAGAAGTGCAGTAAAACATAATAGATCATCACACACATGAACATAAGATATAAGGTGGAAACCCAATGTGGGTGAAAACCACCTACTGCAATTCATCTCTATCTTCTTTTAATAAGAAACTTCTTTTTACAATATTTTTGTATTGGTGCAGTCTTATACTGGGACGTAGGCTTCTACCTGCAGAAGGATACAAACTTCTCTCATTCTCTAGCTTCTCCTAGAAGGGAGCTACAACCCCCTTAGCTGTTGTACTAGCTAATGTACTAGTATGTAGGTGCTGACCTTCAGAAGGCTACAACCTTCTCTTTTCTTCTAGGGACCATGTTTCATAAATTTTGAGACTAGATCCATCATCAATCAAACATCAAATGTATCTGCATCAACCAATCTCCTTTGTACCAAACAAAACTGAATCAAACAATCACTTCTTTGAATGTTTTAGCTAGAAAATAGTAACAGTAACAATAACCAGACACCAATCCTGAACCTAGAACACTGCATCAATAAATAGAAGTAGCTAAAACATATTTTATATGCTACTTCAATATGTGAAACCTGCATGCATATGCTTCTGTATAAGGCAAACCAGCGTATACGTTATTTTGAATTACTGAACCAGCGTGTATACACACTTTTGCTGTGCCGAACCTGCGTACAGATCTATAAAAGATAATTTACCCTTTTTGATTATTCAGACATCAACTATACCCAGATTATCAGATTTATAGATCAATTCATGCGCCAAATATAACAGATCAAAATCACACAACGATACTACACTTCAAGCCTTAAGACCTTGACCCATCAATAGAACTTATCCTTCTTCTAGTGCTCAGGTTCCTCCTAGGTTCAGATCCTGCTATGCACCATAACCCAATGACTAGTATTCAAGATCTTTCTCTTCATAAGATATTCAATCCTTGAGTGAGTGCCTTTGCCTAATGATCTGCTTCCCCTTTTATAGTCTTAGTCCTTACTATATACCATGGTCCAAAACCACTTAGAACCAATACCTGGGTTCAAATACTTGGGTTCAACACTTCAGACGAGATACCATGGTCCAAAACCATAGGTCCAAATACCAAGGACCAAATACCATGTATTAAGAATAAGTTTTCCCACATGTACATGCTTTTCTATGCATGAAAGTGCATGCATACGCATACACGACTTTTGATCAGCGATCCCACGTGTATACACAACTTGGTTAAGTGGAAATTGCATATATCTCTTTTTGTTTTATTTTGAGAGCCTGAACTGTGATCTATCATCTAAGTGAGTTGCCATGAAGGAAAACACCTGTGTCATAGTGCCGAACTTGTGTCATAATTCCCACATCTCAAACAAAAGGGTTCAACGGTGGAGAACATTGAGGATTCCAAAAATTGAATATAAGGGTAAAATATATTCTAGAGGAGCATAGGATTGATGTGTTCATAGGGACATTAAAGGTTAACATCCAACATGAGGTTCGCCTTTGGGAACCTAATTCATTGGAGAAAGCGTTCAGGTTGGAAAGAAAAATTCAAAGCAAAATTATGGCAATAAGAAAGCCTACCACTCACAACTATAAAGATGGAAGTGTTGTTTCCCATAGCCTTCCAAAACCTACAAGGTTGACACCACAACAATTGGAAGAAAAAAATAGCAAAAGGGATTTGTTATAGTTGTGATAACAAACACACTAAAGGCCATACGTTTGCTGAAAAGAAATGATTTTACATAGATTGTGAAGACGAGGAAGAAAAGGAACAAGAAACATCAAAAGAAGAAGATATACACCAGGAACAAACCTTAGAGAAAGAAGAAATGAATCAGACCATATAGTGTAATGCATTGGCCATAATTACCACTCCTAAAACTCTCAAGATAGAAGGACATATCAAGAAGAAAAATGTAATAGTGTTGATTGATTCGGGTAGTACCCATAATTTTAAGAATTGTAAGATAGCCAAGGAATTGAATTGCCTCCTATATCCAACACCAGAGTGTTAAGTGATGGCTGCAAATGGAGGAACCATAAATTGCTCTGGAAAGTTCTATAATATCAAGATATCCATGGGAGAATATGTATTGAATAGTCCAATTCTTTCCATTTCAATGGGTGGCGCTGGTGTTGTACTAGGAGTCCAATGGCTACAATCTTTGGTTACAATAGCTTTTAATTTTCAAGAACTTTTCTTGATT
>APFE030421603.1:20438-66979 GCA_000404065.3 Pinus taeda
AGAAAGAACAACAAGGCATAATTGCACAATTATGTTTGTTAGAGGTTTCCACATCGAAATCATCTATTTCTCTAGATCTCCAAAAATTCTTGGACAATCATTCCAAGGTATTTGAGACTCCGAAAGGCCTCCCACCTATGCATGATCATGATCATGCTATTCATTTGATTCCAGGAAGTGTTCCTCCAAACATCAGGCCTTCCAGATATCCTTATGCCCAAAAGCATGAAATTGAACGTATGGTCATAGAAATGCTAAGGCTGGTATAATTCAACCTAGTCAAAGTTCTTTCTATGCTCCAATAGTATTGGTGCACAAGAAGGATGGATCATGGCGCATGTGTTTGGATTATAGGGAGCTCAACAAGCTCACTGTTAAAGGTAAATTTCCCATTCCTATCATTGATGAATTATTAGATGAATTGCATGGATCAATTTACTTCACCAAGTTGGATCTTCTTTTAGGATATCATGAAATTAGAATGAAGATTGAAGACATTCTGAAAACAATGTTTAGAACTCATGAGGGTCATTATAAATTTTTGGTCATGCCTTTTGGCCTTACTAATGCACCTTCTACATTTCAAGGTTTGATGAATTCCATTTTCAAACCCTTCCTTAGAAAATTTGTGTTAGTATTTTTTGATGATATACTAATATACAACAAGTCTTGGAATGATCATGTTCAACATGTTGACAGGGTGCTCAAACTATTGGAGGAGAAACAATTATATGCAAAAACATCCAAATGTTTGTTTGGAGTACAAGAGGTGGAATATTGGGTCATATTATATCTCATGAAGGTTTTATGGTAGACCATATCAAAATTAAAAACATTAAGGAATGGAAAATCCCCACATCTATAAAGAATCTTCGAGGATTTCTTGGGTTGACAGGGTATTATCGCCAATTTGTTAAAAACTATGGGAGTATAATAGCACATCTAACAACATTATTGAAGAAATATGCATTTTCTTGGACTCTAGAAGCAACAAAGGCCTTTGAACATCTTAGAGAGGAAATGTGCCAAGCACTGGTCTTAGCTATGCCAAACTTCACAAAAACTTTTATTGTGGAATGTGATGCCTTGGGAAATGGAATTGGTGCTATTTTAATGTAAGAAGAAAGACCCATTGCTTTCGAAAGTCATCCAATTAAAGGAAAGTTTTTACACAAATATATTTATGAGAAGGAAATGTTGAAAATACTACATGCACTTAAGAAATGGAAACCTTAGCTAATGGGAAGACACTTCAAGGTAAAAATGGATTATGATAGCCTTAAATACCTTTTAGAACAAAGATTATCTTTAGAAGAGCAACAAAAATGGGTCACAAAGATGTTGGGTTATGACTTTGAAATCATATACAAAAAAGGGAAGCAAAATGTTGTTGTAGATGCACTCTCAAGCAAGGATGAGGATGTGGAAACATTGCTTTGTGCCATTTCTATTATCCAACCAGATTGGATAAACGAAGCAAGGGATGAATGGAAGACTGGCGAAGAAGTATGGGCACTCATTCAAAAGTTACAACAAGATCCCAGTATATCTGATACATTTAGCTGGAAAAATGATTCGTTATGGTACAAAGATCACTTATACCTTTGTAAGAATTCCCAACTCAAACAAAATATTCTTATGGAGTTGCACACCTCTCCCTTAGGAGGGCACTCGGGATTTTTAAAAACTTACCACAGGGTTGAGAAGGATTCTTTTTGGGATGGCCTTAAATATGATATTCAAAAGTTTGTGGTAGAATGTTTGGTCTGAAAACAAAATAAAGTTAAACAATTAAGACCCAAAATATATTACAACCTTTAATCATTCCAAGTCAACGTTGGGAGGAGTTTTCAATGGATTTTATCACCTATTTACCCAAGTCTAAAGGAAAGAGTGTCATCATGGTGGTAGTTGATACGAAGCAGTATGCTCCATCTGGTTTCAAGAACTCAAATTGTGCTTTAGCCCTTACCATGTATGCACACTTTTGTGCATTATCTGATCCATTTAAAGCTAGTATAGTTGCTACTACATTTATGGAAAGAATTCAAAATATACATGGAAAACCAAATATTACTGTAAGTAATAGAGATCCCATTTTCACTGGAAATTTTTGGACAAAATTATTTTCTTGTCTCAGTACTCAGTTAGCTCATAGCTCATCTTATCATCCTCAATATGGTGGGAAAACTGAGATAGTGAATAAATGTTTGGAAATACATCTTCATTGTTTTGTATATGATAAACAAACACAATGGGTCAAATGGTTGCCTCTGGCTGAATGGTGGTATAACACTTCCTTCCATACTGCATCAAAAATGACCCCATTTATGGAACTTTATGGATGTCATCCCCCATCCATAACATCATCTTTAAGAGAAAATTCTAAGGTTCAAGCAGTGGAATATCACATCAAGCATCAACAAAAAGTTCTTCAACTCTTAAAGGATAACCTACCTTTGGTGCAAAATAGAATGAAACAATAGGCAGATAAACATCACAGCGAAAGAAGTTTTGATGTAGGTGACTAGGTATTTCTACAGCTACAACCATACAAACAAATGTCCCTCAAGAAAGCTAAGAAGGATAATAAATTATCACCAGAGTATTATGGTCCGTACAAGATGTTGCAAAAGATTGGTACCATGGCATATGAATTGTAGGTTCCTGTAGCTTCTTGAGTGCACCCCATTTTCCATGTTTCATGATTAAAGAAGGTTATAGGTGATAAGATCCCAGTTCAAACAATATTGCCAGAACTTGACGAGAAAAGAAAATTCATATTGGAACCTGAAGCAGTCACAGAAACAAGAACTCAAAAACTACAAAATCGATCAATTTCAGAGTATCTCATTAAGTGGAAGAACTTACCCAACAAAGATTCCACATGGGAGGATGAGAATTTTATACATAAGCATCCAAAACTACTCAAGCGTTTGGGAACACACTTTTCTGAAGGAGAGGGGCATGTTAGATCCCTATATTACTAGTGTATTCCCTTATTATTATGGCCATTGTAGCCCCTTATTGTTATTGTTGTGCCCATGTTGTCCCCATATTGTTATTATTGTGCCCAATAGAAGCCCACTATTGTTATTGTTGTGCCCTTTCATTATTATTGTCATGTAGGCTCTGATTATATTGTGACCCCTTAGACTCCAATATATAAAAACAAGGTCTTGTCATTTGTATCATCCAAGAATTATTCATTTATGTAATGTAAAGGAGGTTACCCCCTCGAAGAGGTTGATTTTGAAGTCATTGATTTATCTTTTATTCTATTTTTTGAGATGACTACATAACAAAAACAAATCATAAAATACCAAAAGCAAAAAACTAGAAACAAACACCATGACTCAATCCCCATGGGTTCTCAATGCTTCCAAGGGAAATCTCAACCTGAGCCTTCTTCAAGATTTCATGGCAGTCTCTTTTGCCATGCAATCCCTGCATCATACTACCATAAACACAAAACTGTCAATGTATAAATAAATATAACAATATATCGATTACCTTATCTTGTTGTACCCAACACGTTCACATGTAACTCAACTTGTACATATATCATCTCTCAAGGGACTTGATTCCCTTGACAAATCCAACCATAACTAAAAACCTATTGTTATACCTGTCAAATACATGTTTAGGAATATAACATATATCCACATAATCTCAGACAAAATCTAGGTTAAGAATACCTCTTGTATTCATGCAAAGCACTCATTCATTTGGAATTGCGGTTTCCAAAAATAGCTAAAGGAATTCTCACACAATTCATTTCTTTTAACCTTGCCTTGCTGCAATTCAATTTTATTATGTACTGTCACATCACCCAGTTGTTAGTTATATAAAAAAATCAACTATTACCTTGTCATGCTATTACCAATCATGTTGCCATGTAGCTGTTCACATATGTCAATCATATGTTCCAAAGATCAATACATCATGTCTATTAATTATATTTTACCAAGACTAACAACCATGCCAAAATCAACACTGAACTCACAAGCATTAATCATAATACTAGAACTAGCACTCACTTATACTCAAGTACATATTAGCTGTCTCAACACATAATGTTTTAGTGCAAACATCTTAAAACAATATCATTCCTTCATGCAATCTTATAGACACATACTCATATCATGCAATTAATCAAGCATTCAAACAAACTATAAACATCACATGATAGATAAACCAAGTAAACGACATAATCAAACTCATACCTCAATTTATCGCACGGGAGGTGATCATATCTACACAAGTCAATCTAGATTAGTGTAACACATTATCACAATTATATCGGTTCATACTTGACTATCATAACCACAATCATCTGCATATACCAATCCAAATTAGCATGATACATATAACATCAAGATCTTAAGTACAGTGACCCTAAACATCATGCATATGACCACAATGCATATCAACAAGTTAATATCCTTCATGACTAATCAATGCATGGACATATGATCACACTGATTAACTAACGTCTATCATGCATGTAACCACAACAACCATAGACTAATAGACATGTTCATAAACCTATTTCTTATAACAACCATTAACCAACATACCTACATACCCACCATACAAACATGTATGACGATTTGCTCTTACCTCGAGGTCTAGTGCCACAACCTCACTTTGATGATCTACATCTCCTGCTCTATCTTGGGAAAAATGTCAACCTCATAACATACAAACAACATCATAATGACAAAAACTACATACGATTACCTCCCAATGTATGTATGTCTTACTATACATGCATAACTATAATGATGACAATGCATGCATAACAACATATAAACACTAACATGCATTACAAATGCATATAAAATTGGCATGCATTCATGAAAAACACATCCCAACAAAAGCATCATCAAATTATAGATGTCAACACAAATGTAACAATGAATACCACCATGCATACATAAAAAGCACATATACATCCTTCACACATGCATGACAAACACATTCCACCCATCCAGGCCAAGGGTTGAACCATGCTCTGATACCACTCTGTAATAACCTCCTCCCACTTGGGTAAAAATGTGATGAAGAGTTACTATGATATGATTCAACCTCCTAGATCACCTTAAGTAAGTGGAATTGATGGACCAACATTTCTAAGACCTCCCTCAGGAGCTACAAAACCTTCAGGAGCCAACCAAGCCCTCCTAGTGTCCAACCCCTGACATAAATCTCTTCTTGATTGAACTAGACCCCTAGTCACTCCCATGAAAAGCCTTCCACGTGTTTGAGACCTTCCCGTCACTCCCACACAAAGGCCTCCATGCGATTGTGGCCTTTTCTAGGTAGTTATGTGCCAGTGACCCCAAATTTTGAGCCACTTTTTCAGGGCTAAGACTTAGGCCTTTGCCTAGAACTTCATGAAACTTCCAAAAATGATAAATAATATTGATACAAGGCTAATAATACAAAAACTTGAAAAATGACTTGACTTGACCCCTACCAACCATGACAAGAATTCCATCAAACACATCATGAACATGTAATCTAAAGGTCATAACAATAGATCTGAACATAGGGACCTCATACTTATTTTAGATTCATCAAGAAGGTATGATACCCTCTCACAATAGCTACATTATCATCTATTATTTCATACATTCATTAACATTTCATTTACTAATCAAAACATGACAAGAGGCATAAACAAAGTCTATCATAAACCATGCTTATAACCATAATATAACCAATAGAATAACAATAAAAAAACAACAATTAAATCCAAATAATAACAAGTAAATTTACACATAAAAAACAAGAGGGAAGAGCTCTTATTAACATATGCAAATTCCAACCAAGCCAAGGGATTCCACATACCATTTGACCATAGATTAGGCTAAACCAAATATTTATTTTAGCCAATCACCCCTGTGCCATATTCCAAGCATGAATGTAGGACTCACAATAAAACCAATCAAGGATTCCTCAAGATTTACCATGTATCCCTCCAAGGGATTCTTCGACTCAAAAAATAAACAAACACTATAGGCTTTAAGGCAATCCCACCATATATCGATCAAGGGATCACTAGGCCCTAAACAAGCATGGATGTCTCCAAATATCTCCACCTAAAATGTGAGGAATTTGTCTGTCTGCACCCTCTAGGATTTAACGTGTATCCTACCATTACTATTCAATGGATTCCTAGGCCCAACGAGGCTATTCCAAAATAGGATTTATCGTGTATCCCTCCATTACCGGTTAATGGATTTCCAGGCCTTGTGATTTTTCCTGAGACCACTCCACTCAGTTTCGAAACAATCTGGAAATCCATCTCAACCATGTAAAAGAACCCCATCACACCAAGGCTATTTGGAAATGGAAAGGAAAGGATGAAAACCATTGTCTCTTCTAACAAAACCCATGCCAATGACAGTAAGAGAACCAAATAAACACATGCATACACCATGCATGCCAAAGCTAGTAAGGAAATCGTACATCCAACTTGATACCTGCAAGTAATCTTGTTGTAGTTGTTTGATCCTGCTCTTCCTTGCTTGATCTTTGCTTCCCTTTTTCTTTCTTTTCCTTCCTTTTGACTTCCTTCCTTCAATGCTAGAGTGCTCCAATAATACTATTAAGTGTGTGAGAGTATGAGAGTAGAGAGAATAGAGAGAGCTCCAAAACTAAACTGAGAAAAGGTTAACTGAAAAAAGGTCCTAAACTTATCCTCATAACCCTTTTTATAATTGATACCTTTATTTTCTTCATTTTTTTTCCCTTCAATTTCCTTGCCATGCAAATATATGATCTTTCACCTTCCTTTTCTCCTATTTTCCATTATTTCCATAAATAAAATGCCAATTAATGCCTCTTGCCTTATCAATTTCCTTTGGTAATTCCTTTTCCAATTTCCTTAGCCATAATAAACCAAATGAAAGCCCACTAGGATGTTTTTCCCAACATTCAACCTGGAATACGTGTCCCATGACCCTGGTCTCATTTATTTATTTTTACACGAAAAATAAACCAAGGTTGTTACATCAACCCCTCGTACTCATTTCTTCTTTTCAGTGTGTAGCCATTATATTTTATTATCTTTCATGTGTTTTCATAATTACATTACCAGATCTTCAAGCCTCAAAACACATATAAATATAAGCATGTGCATACATGCATACTAGCCCCAAAATACAAAACATTCATGCACATAGGCACAATGACCCACATAACACATATATAGATGCACCTTTGCACAAAGACCCTCAAAAGATTTCCTCAACACACCGACCTATATAGTGTGTGCCAAATCACAAACCTATTTCCACATATACATGTTATTAGATTCTAGCAGTTGAATGAGGGTGTTACATTGGTTTTGGGTTTCCCTTTCTTATGGCTCCTTGCCATTCTCTTATAGTGTCTCTATTACATCTTCTCATTTTTTTCTGTGGATGTTTCATGGGTAAGTCTTAGAATCACAATAGGGTATTTCCATCGCAAAAATAGGTGTTGTGTCTTGTGTGAATTAAAGGAAATCTAGGAGGGGACTACAAAGGTATGAGAAGGATCTCATGGAATACCATTGTAACATCATCAATAAAATTTAAGTGGTATATGATATAGGAAGAAAGGGAAAGTAAACATGAGGTTAAGAATAACACAAGATATTACCATGCCATGGGGAATTCTTCTCAATTGTTGGAACTAAAGGAGTTAGAGCAAAAAGCTAGTAATTTTATTACTATCACCTAAGGGAAATAAATTTAGTTGTAATCCCAAATTGGTTTTTTAAAATCACTAGTTTCTTGGATCATAACATCCCTTGGGTTGCCACACAGATTTACTTTATCCCCTCCCCTCTCATCCTTGATAAATTTATGGGAATCATCTTATTGAGTTCATTTATGGAGCTTGGATGTTTTATGTACCCTTTCTTGGGTCATTGAGGTTCCAATGGAATAATTCATGTTGGTGTGATAACCATAAGAAGATAGGAAAGGAACAAGAGAATACATGGACATCTAGGTTAGATAAATTGTTGTTGCAAGCACAAATATTAGTAATATATTTCATATTTTTGTATATGTGCTCTAGTGTAGTTTTTTTGTTCTCTCAATTACACGATACACTTTCCAAGAACATATAGAATATATTAAAGTTAGAATTTATAGACTTTTTTGAATATATCATACCTATTTTATTAGTTTGTTGTAGTTAGGTATCAAAACTTTATGTATTGTCTCACTATTCAAGTTTTCCATGCCTCTTTTTAATACAACACAATAATTGTTCCTTAAAAAAATAAAACTACATTCACCATGGTTTGGGAGGTGCATATAGCCATAGCCTATGGTTGGATTTATAATTTACTTAGTAATGTTTATACAATTCCATCATTAAAGAAACATAAATGGATGTTTCCAAAAGGAAATGACAAGATCTTGGATGATTGGGGCACCCCCATTATGAAGTGATCCCAACCATGTTTATGTAATGACATGAACAAGTCGGTAAAAATGTTTGAATATAAGTAAATAAAGAATGCATTTAGCTTCGAAAGTTCCAAACATCTCTCCATGTACATGCTTTAGAGATTTTTTGCTTCAAAAATTGTGTTCATCCCAACAACACAACCCAAGTTTTTCATTCAAGGGAGGTCATGCTTATAATGTGAATGACCATTATTTGGGAAAATCAAGCTCTATTGGCCTTGAAATCTTGCAACATATATTATTAGAATGCAATGTTGGAAGCAAATAAATCGTTATAAAATATTGTAAAGCAACTATACTGGGAACTTGGAAAACTCTAGAATATGGCTGCCATGGTCACATCAGTTCAATATGCACTTAAATAAAAAGGTGTACAACTAAAGGACACCTTAGAAGCCATTAATATAACACATGAGTTGAGTATATAAGATTGGGATTCACTGGAGACTTTTCCAAGAAAATATGAATTGGGTTGAGAAAAATATAAAGCAGAGCTCATGATTTCCATCTGAGCTCAAGAACATCTCGAGAAAGAAGTGATGAAAACTATGGGAACATATCAATGATGCCACATCATGATGGAGAGGCTAATGAAATCCCACAAATTAGACTCCATTGGAGCATAGAGAGAGGTGAGGCCTGAATATGAAATTAAATGTGAAATACATGAGATAATGCATATATGACCACTGGCTATCATAGAGAAGGATACAAAACCAACCAAAGAAGCATTAGAACAACACCTGGGAGAACCCGCAATGTTACACACAATTCCTACTTCATTATTCCACAGAATATAGGATGATATAAAGATAGTGGTTTGTAACACCTACAAACATCAAGTCATCAATGAGGGGCTAATTTCAAGAAAGGTTTTGTCTATTGTAGCAAACTACAAGGCTCGACACACCCATGTGACCTAGGGGTTAAAAATTCAAGTGAAAGCCTTGTTTATTTTGGAGTTAATCTCATGATAGATGTTTATTTTATTTATTTTTAATTTTAATTTAATTATGTAAAAGAAAACAAATTTAGAAAATAAAGTAAATTAGAAATTAGACATGAGGGTAGTTGAAGAGCCATGGAAGGTGAAAAGTCACCTCATTTTGTATAAACGTAGCCATTTTAGAAATAGATGGGATCTTTAGCTTTTCGACTCTTGGAGAATTATTAAAGGGGAGAAGCTTGTAACTACCTTCAGGTTTAAGTTCCAACTTTATGCACTCCCATTATTGGGTTTCTTGCAGATACTTTGTGACTTGGCATTGAATGTTTCAACACTAATACTCAGAAGCCCGAAGGGCCATATCAAGGATTTCCTATCATGTGTTATCAAATGATATAATATTGTTCTTTAGTGCTATTTGGTAGTATATGATTGTTTCACACTTGTTGCAAGTTAATGAACTATTTTTTTAACTGAAAACTTCCATATTTCTAGGAATTCTTGCTAATTTTTGCATGCTTTCATGTTGGTTGTTGATTGCAAACTATTTTCGAATTAATAGCTAGTATACTTTAGTCTTCATGTATCTTAATTAAACAGTGGTATCTTTATTTCTTAAAGTTTCATGCTTATTTACAAATCTATTGTAACATTCCTTGTTTAAATTCACTTAAGGTATTTACAATAAAGCTAATTTCACTTGCATTCCATCAAGGGATTTTTGGTTTCCCTTTCATATCTCATTCGTCCAAAATCTAACTTTCACATAACATAAGATGGTAATTGGGAAAACAATCTATATGGGACTCTCATCCTAAATGGCCTAAATTATAATTGAGTCATCATACTGGAGAGATGCCCTTAAAATTGTAAGAAGTGCGTTCAACCCTGTCAACACAATGCTAAACATGCCTCCTTTGTATGCATTCCTATCTCATGCTACTTGAAACCTCTCATGGGCCTTGGTTATTTGGCATGTACACTTTTTATGGTTATTAAATCACAAATTACTTTTTTACTCATCCATGGAGTCTTACCCCCTATACTCATTTCATATTTTTGCTCTGCACCCATTATATTTTATTTTTATGCATATGTTTTCATAGTTAGATTACTAGGCCTTCTAGCCTCAAAACACATACAAATAGAAACATGTGCACATGGTTATGTCATCCCCAAAATAGATAACATTCATGCACATGGGCACAACAACCCACATAACACATATACACGGATGCACGTGGGCACAACAACCCCCATAACACATACACGGATGCACATGGGCACAATGACCCTCAAAATATGTCCTCATCTTACCAACCTATTTAGTGTGTCCTATGTCACCAACCTATTTCTACATATACATGGTATTTACATTCCATGGGCCAAATAAGGGTGTTGCATTCCCCTCCCCATTATTTAGGAACCATCCTCAGTGCAATAGATATACACATATATACAACAATTATCCAAAAAGTATGGTTATTCCTCCCTTATCACATCCTCATGCTCCCATGTAACATCTTCAAGATCAAAATTGGTCGATTGCACCTTTACCAAGGCGAAGACTCAATTCTAGGGCACCTTCACTTTCTCATATAAAATTCGTATTGGTTGGACCTAAAAGTATCCCTCAGGCTCCACCTAAATCATGTTCCAATCAATCACATGGTTAGCATCATGAACATACTTTTTAAGCAATGAAACATGAAACATTATAATTGAAACTTTGCATAGTTTCCAACTTCCAAGGAAATTTTCCTTTTCTTCACTCTCAAGAAGACATGGTCGCTAATTTTAAATTCCAAAGTTAACTTGTTCTTATCTGCATACATTTTCTATCTATCGTGGGCATCCTTCAAATCCTATTTAATTTTTATTACTTGCTCTTCCATTTTCTTGATAAAATATGGACCAACAATGGCACTACCAGGTAGACTATCCCAAATCATTGGTGTGTTTCATTTCCTACCATACAAAGCTTCAAATGGGTCATCTTCAAAGATGATCAGTGCCCATTATTATAAGCAGACTCCACCAAGTGAAAATATTCTTCCCATTTCAAGAATTTTTCCATCACATACATTCTCAACATCTCATCAATAACCTAATTAACTCATTCCATTTGACCATCTAATTTTGGATGGTAGGCTATACTTAAATCTAAATTAGTCCCAAATCCCTTAGGTAAGCCTGTTCAAAATTTGGACATAAACTTAGGATCTCTATCTAAAATAATTTCCTTGGCGCACCATGCAACTTGATAATTTCCCTCATGTAAATATCAACAACATTGGTTGCCTTATGTGTTGACTTCAATGGGATAAAGTGGGCGACCTTGGTGAGTTTATCCACCACAACCATAATGGAATCATGTTGCTTCACTATCTTGAAAATATTTTTAATGAAATCCATGGAAACAATTTCCCATTTCCAATCAGGAACATGTATTAGATATAGCAATCCCACGGGGTGCCTATGCTCAATTTTAACCTGTTGAAATTTCAAGCACCTGACTATATAATAATCAATTTCTTTCTTCATACTTAGCTAAAAGTAATTTTTTTCTAATTGTTGAAATTATCTTTTGATACCCTAGGTGCTCGACATAAGTCACTCTATGCATCTCACTTTGCACTAAGTTTTTCAACCGTTGATAATTTGGCACATAAATCATAACATTTTAAAAAATAACTCCATATTATTCCATTCCATAATCCCTATATTTGGGTTGCACTTCGCTTTGTTGTAGGATAATTTTTATTTCCATATATTTTTTATATGAATTCCCGAACTCTTTGATTTTTAAATTATATTTTCATATGCTTATTGATGTAGCATATATTGCATACACCCTCCTACTTAGTGAATTAACCATTGTATTTTCCTTGACCTTTATGTGCTTAATTTCAAAGTCATAGTTAGCTAAAAATTCTAGCCATCTAATTTGTCTTCCATTTAAATGTGGCTGTCCAAACAAATGATTTAAACCACTGTGGTAAATTATTACCTCAAACCTCTTTCCCATGAGGTAATACCTCCACATCTTCAAGGCATGTATAATGGTTTCCAACTCCAAATCATAAGTGGAACAATTCCTTTCATTCTCCTTGAGCTTCCTGGATTCATAACATATCAAATGCCCATTCTAGATTACTCCAAGTCCTTCTTTACATGCATCCACACATACAAGAAAATATTCATCCAGATCAACTATCTTCAATATAGGTTCACTTGTTAACTACCTCTATAAATATTGAAATGCCTCTTCATATTTATGAGACCAATTAATTTTTTCACCTTTCCTTTGTAAGGAAGTAATAGGATGGGATATCCTTTAGAACCCTCCAATAAATATTTTGTAATAGCCTTCTAAACTCATGAATGAACTTACCTTTGTCACAGTTTTGGTTGCTAGACACTCTTTAATTGATTATTCTTTGTTGGGTCTATTGCTATCCCTTCTTTATAAATAACATGACCCAAATTATTAATTTCTCTCAAACAAATGAGCACTTACTTAGTTTTGCATATAACTGATGCTTTATAACTACTTGTAACACCATCCTTAAATGATATTGATGTTATTTCTTAGATTTGGAATATATCAATTAAAAATATAATAACAAACTTATCTAAATAATTCTAGAAGATACCATTCATGAGGCACATGAAAGCACCCTTTGCATTAGATAACCTGAATGGAGCCACTATGAACTCGTAATTCCCATATCAAGTTCGAAATGTGGTCTTACTAATGTCATGTTCCTTAATCCTTACCTGATGATATCCTATACTTAGAACAATTATAGAAAATACCTTAGCTCCCATGAGACAATCAAACAACTCATATATCCTGGGAAACATGTAATTATTTTCCATTGTGACTTTATTCAACTGAGAAAATTTGAGACACAATCTCAGTGTACCATTCTTCTTTTTAAAAAATAAAGCTGGAGTGCCCCACAGGGGTAAACTTGGGTGTTTGTACCATTTTTTTGAGATCTTCCATGTGCATTTGTAATTATTTTAGTTTTGGTGTGCTCATCCTATATGGTATTTTGGAAATTAGTGTAGCTCCAGGTACCAATTCTATAGAGAATTCAATGTCTTTTTTAGGTGGTAACCATCGAATATTGGAAAGCACATCTTCAAATTCCTTAAGCAATGGGTCGTCCCTTAGGCTTGGTGCCTAATCCTTAGCCATATCCTCCATGTGGGTTGCATAATTTTGGCACCCTTTTTTGAAACTTTTCTTCAGTTTCATAGCTAATATCACCCTAATATAAATCAACCTTGGTATTCCCTGCACTTGCCTTTGTTTCCCTTTTTCACCTAGGGAAGTAAATGTTTTTTTGTAACATTATAGTAATGCATGATTATTTTCCAACCATTCCATGCCAATTAGGCAATCATATAATCCCATTTATATCATGTTTAAATCTACATTTGTATATAGCCCATTCATATTGATGGGACATGTTGGGAACAGGTCCCCTGCGGTCAATTTTAGGGTTAAAATCCCAAGTTTTCGCCCTTAGTTTAGATAGGCTGTATCGAGTTGATGAGATCCGCCCTTGGTTCGTCGACCATGTGGTTGTATAAAAAGGAGGTCTTAGAGGAGTCTAAGATAGTTAAGTTGAATAGAATGACAGAGTCATTGAGGAGTTTGTAAGGAGCTAAGAGTGAGAGTTTTAGCATAGGAAAGATGCTCCACAACTGAGTGCACAGAGGCCTAGGGTATAAGCCCGCATCTGAGTGCGCGAACCCCTGCAGCTATGTGCACAGGGTAGTCAAAGTCTGTACCGAAAATCTGGATCATCAATAAAGAAGAGTATTATGAAATTATTGTGTATTTTACTTCTGTCAGTTGCATGCGATTATGTTATGTTAAGCACTGGATTTATTTTTTATTGCTAAATTGATGTGTGAATCTATATGTTTTCCTCTGTTATATGAATGCAAGTAGAGATATGTGTTTATGAAAAGATAATATTAATTTCATGATAGAATTGGCAAGCACTTAAGATAATTTAGGAAACTATACAACAAAGTAATTATAGAGGTGCGTAAGTGCTGAGATTACTTGTTAGGGTTACACGAAGGACGATCGCAGACCTTTGCGAAGGTTCTGAAAGACTAATAGAGAAGTACATCGATAAGCCTTAAAGGCTTATCAATATGTGCGAAGGCAGAGTTAAGGTATAAAACTGACATCACAAACATCTTAGGGTGCAGAAAAATGGTTCCTACATCCCCCATTCTGCCTCGGGTGAGACTTCAGTCTGCTTTACGGATTGATGCCAAAGGGGCCAGTAGTGTAGGGATTTGCTTGGCTGACTAACCCTAAAACTGGTTTAGGGCCCATCAAGCCAACAAATGGTTCCGTAGAAGTTTGAGATGCAATAGAAACAAGCCTTGGGTGCCATTTAGATAGGTCTGCATTAGCTATAGATCCAGGTGTCGCAGGTCCATACCAGCGTGGGACAAAGCAATGCGGTTTCAACTAGTTTGGCGCTCGACATATCGAAAGTAGCAGGGATGGTGTACACACTATATCCCCAGGCAATAATACCACCGAAGGGAGCGCTAATCATAGAGACAGAAGCTGACAAACCCATTGTCAGCACCCTCAAAGGAGTTGGGCTAATTTGGTTGCACTTCCCAGTGAGGCACTCCACAATTTGCGTGATGGCATGATCATAGAACTTCGGGTCTGTGAATAGCGCACGTTACAGGTAATCAGTGAACAGAAAGTCAACAACACTTAGATAAATGTACAAAGAGATGTCGTTGTTAACCTCATCAAGCTATCAGAGACAAAAATGAGTGCACAACCAAGGTAGTGGCTAAGGCATGCAAGTCTTTCCTAGAGCTGGCCATTCCCGATGATGAGTCAGAATATGTGTGGATTTGAAAGCTCGCTGTTGGAGTGTGTGACACCAGAATAGAGTTGGAAAAGGTTCAGTTTGAACTGAACCTCAATATTGTAGAACTATAGTTGAAGGCCCAACCTTCAACCCCACCAAAAGTCAGAGAGCATCGTGAGACAGCTATGAAAGACATCGTGGCAGCTATGAATAATGCAGTGAAGGAGTGCACTGAGATCTTTGAGTAGGCACTCTAAGTGGTCACCAATTTGTAGGAGAATCCCACCTTGCAAAGGTTGGAAATGGAGGCCTAGGAGCTGTATCAGAGATATGATGAAGTTAAAGCAACAACATGCACCATCACCCTTATGCAAAGGCTGACAAAACTATTGTAGGAACAGTTACTAAAGGAGTAGGTGGATGCAAGCGCAACATAAAGAGAGTGTCCTCAAGGCCAGAATAGGGCCTTGGCTTGATGAAGCCTATGTGCTTAGTGCCACCATCGAAGGGAAGCTGACTAGTTTAGGAAAGAGGCTTTGTAGCTGAGTGCATAGAGGCCTAGGGTAGAAGCCCACAACTGAGTGCGCGGACCTTGCAGTTGTGTGCGCAAAGTACTCAGATTCTGTACTGAAAATTTGGGTCATCAGTAAAGAATAGTATTATGAAATTACTGTGTATTTTACTTCTATCAATTGCGATTATGTTATGTTAAGCACTAGGTTTATGTTTTATTGCTAAATTCATGCGTGAAACTATATGTTTTCCTCTGTTATATGAACGCAAGTAGAGATATGTATTTATGCAAATATAATCTTAATTGCATGATATAATTGGCAAACACTTAAGATAATTTTGGGGAACTATACAACAAAGTAATTACAGAGGTGCATAAATTCCGAGATCACTTGTTAGGGTTATGCGAAGGACAATCACAGACCTTCGTGGAGGTTCTGAAAGAATAATAGAGAAGTACATCGATAAGCCCTAAAGGCTTATCAATCTACACAAAGGCAGAGTTAAGGTACAAAACTGACATCACAAGCATCTCACGGTGTAGAAACTTGGTTCCTACATCTCCCCATACTACTTCGGGTGAGACTTCAGTCCATTCTTCATGGATTGATTCCGAAAGGGCTAGTAGTGTAGGGATTTGCTTGGCTGACTAATGTTGAACCTGATTTAGGGACCATCAAGTCAATAGGACATTCCTTCACTAGTTCACTTATTCATCTTTTAGCTCCCATAACTAACTAAACTAACCAAGACATTCCATACTTGGTTTTCTTCAAGTTAAAATTTTATGCTAACTTGGAATCAAGATAATTATGACTAACTCTAGAATAAATTAAAATAGTAAAGGGATTATTATTTAACTTACCTTCCATTTCGACCATGTATGCGTAATGTTTGGCTTGCCTATTGTTGAATGATGCATATATCTTGGGCATGCTTATGCCCATGTTTTCTACTATATCATCTCTTTGGATATGATGTAGAATCTTCATTTTCCCTTCTTTGTGTTAGAAATTCCGATACTGATTCTCTCCTCTACAACCCCAATAACTAATGGGTTGATATTTTGGTCTCTTATTCAAGAAATCAACCCCCTTTGTTTCACTATGATCGGGTTGTGTTTTCTTATTTTCCTAGGAATTGTCCTTGAAGGTTGAAGGTTTAAACCTTTATTTTAATCCACCTTGCTTCTTTTCTTGTGATCTAATCCCTTTGGAAAGATGGAATATTTTTGCCCTACTCATAGAGGTACTCTTCCTTCCTCATGACTTCATCTAAAGTCCTTGGTTCATCAAATTTAATCCTATCACCATATAATGGTGGTAATCCACTACAATATCTACATATCTTCAATATTTCATCTCTAATAAAGTCCAATACTTTAGTAATTCAAGGAAATTTCAGCCATATTATTCCATTGTCATGTTCCCTAATTTGACTCTGAAAAAATCCTACATTTTTCTCTCATAGTAATGTTCAGATAGGTACTTTACTTGGAAGTACTTTTTAAATTTCCTTCATGAAATCTTCTTTTCTTCCAAACGTATTACTTCTTTGTGTTTCCCCCGCCATAAATTTGCTTTCTCCTTCAAGTGATAGATGGAAATTCATGCCTCTAAATTGGAAGAATAATCATGTAGCTGAAGATACCTACTCATTTCCAAAATGAAAGCTTCAACATCTTCTTCCTTCTTATTTTCACCATTAAATGTAGGTGTCTTGATCTTTCCGAGTTTCCCTTGCAAAATATCCAAGTCTGATCTCCTTCTTAACTACCTTACTGGTGACATTCTTGAACTACTATATGATCCCGAGGAAGCACAAAATCTCTTAGTGGATTTACTTAATGCATGATGATTCTTCCCACCAACACTCTGAGAGTTTCTTAAACCACCATCATTTCTCCCCTTAACTATTGAGTCATGTTCCTCATCCTTCCTAGAATTAGACCCTTTGTCTATTCTCATTTATAATTTATTCAAGCTTTGTAAAATAGGGGTATTGATTTGCTGTTGTTCTTTGATCAATATTCAATTATCAACTTTATAGCTAAGCACCTCCATTTGGATACTCCTCATGGTCTCTTCTAGGCCTCTATCCTCTAGCCTATCCATTCCATGACCATTTGACTATGTTCCAACATGATCCATGGTAATGTTAATGGATCTAACCTCTTCTTCATGATAGTAGGACCCCTAACTATTCCCCATACTCCTTGTCCTCATGTTGGTCTTGATTATTAGGTCACTTGTTATCTTATTTGAATTTGTTAGGAACTTTCCCACCTCAATTCAAAATTCTGGGATGATAGGCATATTATCCTTTTCATTAGATTTCTATCGACTTTCTATCTTCCCAAATTTGAGTCCCAAGCTTAAAGTTATGCCCTTTTAAAGTTTTATCGTATTTACCCCAATTTCCTTGTTCTATCACAACACACTAGTCATATTCAACTATAACTATATTTTGTAACTGTTTTCAAACATATGGAACCCATTTGTGCATCTTGTTCCATGAGAAAATAACTAACTACATATACTTTTGGGTTTTCCTAGTTCTCATTGGCCTCAAACTTTCTTTTATCATCTCCCTTGACACTTGGCATGCATGAAACTTTTCACATTTTTAGGTTTTTAGTTCTTATTGGCCCCAAATTGACCACATGTCACCACCCTTTACACTTAGCATGCATGTAGTATTCCATTTCACATTCATTAAGGCCCTTTGTCTCTTTTTGGAATAATTCTCAAAATCCCCTCTGAGCCCTTTTGTTGTTAACATCATCCTAATGTCACACTGACATGGTTTCCACTTCAACTATCCATGCCAGATTCCATGCCAATGTCACTTGCTCCCCCTTTGCCTACATGAATTTGTTGGAGTTTCTTACCTATTCTATAGTATTCCACCTAGTCGTCGGAAGCTACCCTAACCAAAACTATTGGCAATGCAGTCCCCCTCGACGGTGGTTTCAAATTTGGAGAAGTGGGGACCACAATTAGTTGCCACAATCGATAAGGGATGGAATGTTTGGGCACAAATCCCAATTGTTCCCGCATCTTCCCGTTAAACATCGACTGTGGGGGTGGGGTTGTGATAGCTCTCAATCATCGATTTGCAATAGTCAACCATTGATTTGCAACGATCACTGGGGCACACCTTTCCACTTTCCCCTATCCCCCCTTTTTCCTATAAAATTTGACCATAAGGGGGTCTCATAATCAATCTGAGTTGTTAGATCTTGAATGAGAATATTTTGCCTAGCCAACTTGCATTGCGTTTAACACAACTTCTTGATGGAAAAGTTAATATTCCTCTCCATACATGTGGGCCAATCAAAGCGGTTTCACCCCTTTTCAAAGGTGTCCTAACCAACTTTAGGTGTGGGGTGAAACAAATGAAGTGATACTAATTGTCCATAGAAGCCCCTCAACCTCTCACTCACATGTTAAACTCCAACCATGAGGAGGGTTCCCGAAGTTGATCTTGGGCATCGATTTGGTGTCACTATATATCAACAATGATTCACCCATCTAACTTTCACTTAGCCTTTTGTTTGCTATTTTTTTTTCTTTTTGCTTAAAATTTTGAATAATGGAAAAAAATTTAGGGATTTTCCCCAAATTCTTCCATGGTTGGCTCTGCCTTGGCCCTTGATAGCAACTTATAGTGTCCTCTATCCCATTTCCTTAAATTTCTTCAATTTTAATGAGAAAATTTCCAAATTCTATTTGGGGATTTCTAACAATACGTGCAAGCATCCAACTACCAACATTTTGTTAAACATTTTCTTGCAACCTTTATACACCATATCTATGCTCAGCCCATACAAGCCCAATGTTGTAGCTTGGGCTTTAATACCACTTGTAACATACCCTGTCCCACTACCAACTTATTCTAGTCTCTTGCTGAGGCCAATTCCATGCCAAAAAACCTTAGCAACGTCCAACCAAAATTTCCCCTTTTATTATGGGAATTTTGGCATAATGTAATGCATATCTAATGCATGTTAAATGCATTACTTATGCACAAGCATATTCTAAATTAATAACTTAATTAAAATTCACAACACAATTCACCAAGCATAGAAAAAATTGCAACGAAAATAATTATAGAAGTTAAATGCTTATCTTTTAGTATGTGCTAACTAGCGGTAGGTCTTCAATGTTCCACCCATCCATAGAACACACTGTTTATTTTCTTTCAATAGAAGGTGACCCCAAGCTGGGGTTTCGACTCCTTGGGTATCAACTAGACCAATCCTAGTACATGCTCAATACTAACAACTGACCAAGGTACCAAACCAGAAAAAAAAACTCCAACCAATAGACTCACACCCCCCATCAACCCCTATCATGGCTAACAAGGGATGTTCTAGAGTCTTGCAACTTCCAAGAGTTCCACTGTCTCATGAGTCTTCTAGGTATGCCTTTGGGCTCTCACACAGTGAAGTTACCAAACCCAAAAAACTCCAATCATATGCTTACATTCCCCATGACCTTGCACCCAACTGGAGCACACCCTTTTATGCACCTGTAGTTCCTTGGGCTACGCCACCACCTTCCAGGTTGTCTTAGCCTAAAGGAAACTTTTAGAGCCCTATGGGTTCTAGGAGTTCCCACTCCCCTCACGGGTCTTCCATGTACCCTTACATGCTCTCATTCCACCACGATTTGTGTGCTTCCATGATCCTCTTCAGAATCTATGAATATGAATCATCTGTATTGATCCCCTGTGTACCCCCTTCATAGTGCCAAACATGCCTCCTTTGTATACAATGCCTATCTCATGCCACTTCACACTTCCCCAAGCCACCTATAGTGGGACTTGGTTTTTTGGCATGTGCACTTTTTACGATTATTAAATCACAAGTTCCTCTTTTACTCATCCATGGAGTCTCAAACCCTATACTCATTACTTCTTTTCGATCTGTAACCATTATATTTTATTATTAGGCATGTATTGTCATAATTAAATTATCAGATCTTCTAGCCTCAAAACACATATAAATATAAACATGTGCGCATGGGCATACTTGCTGAAAAACAAAAAACATTCATGCACATGGGCACAACAATCCACATAACACATATACAGATGCACCTGCGCACAAAGACCCTTGATAGATGTCCTCGGCTCACCAACCCATATAGTGTATGCCAACTCACCAACCTATTTCCACATATACATGTTATTTACATTCTAGGGGTTGAACAAGGGTGTTACATTGCATTTGGGTTTCGGTTTCTTATGGCTCCTTGCCATTCTCTTGTAGTTTCTCTATTGCATTTTCTCATATGTTTCTATGGATGTTTCATGGGTAAGTCTTAGAATCACAATTGGGTATTTCCATTATAAAAATAGGTATTGTGTCATGTGTGAATTAAAGGAAATCTAGGGGGACTACAACGGTATGAGAAGGATCTCAAGGAATTCCATTGTAACATCACCAATAAAATTAAGTGGTCTAGGATGTAGGAAGAATATGAAAGAAAACATTAGGTTGAGAATAATGTAAGGTGTTACCATGGCATGGGGACTTCTTCTCAATGGTTGGAACTAAATGAACTAGAGAAAAAAGTCAGTAATTTTATGAGTATCACCTAAGGGAAATAAATTTTGTTGTAATCCCAACTTAGTTCTTTAAAATCACTAGTTTCTTGGATCATAACATCCCTTGGGTTTCCACACGAAGTTACTTTAGCCCCTCCCTTTTCATTTTTGATAACTTCATGGAAATCATCTTCATTAGTTCAATTATGGATTTTGGATGTTTTATGTACTCTTTCTTCGGTGATTGAGACTCCAATGGAAGATTTCATGTTGGTGTGATAACCATTAGATGATAGGAAAGGAATAAGAAAATTCATGGACATGTCGAGTTAGATAAATTATTGTTGGAAGCAAAAATATTAGTAATATATTTTATATTTTTTTTATATGTTCTCTAGGGTATTTTTTTTGTTCTACACTTGCCATATAGACTATATTAAACTCGACATTAATAATATATTTTTTTTATATGTTCTCTAGGGTATTTTTTTTGTTTTACACTTGCCATATAGACTATATTAAACTCGACATTAATAATTTTTTTTACTCTATCACACCATTTTTATTAATATGGTGTAGTTAGGTATCAAAAATTTATTTCACTGTATCATACCACTTTTATTAGTATGGTGTAGTTAAGTATCAAAACTTTATGTATCGTCTCACTATTCAGGTTTCCCATGTCTCTTTTTAATACAAAAAATTAATTATTCCTTAATTTTTTTTTTTACATTCAACATGGTTTGGGATGTGCATATAACAATAGCCTATAGTTGGGTTACTAATTTAGTTAGTCATGTCTATTTAATTCCATCATTAAATAAACATATATGGATGCTTCCCAAAGGAAATGACAAGATGTAGGATGGTTGAGGCACCCCCATTATGAAGTGATCAAAACCATGTTTATGTAACAACATGAACATGTCGGTAAAATCATTTGAACATAAGTCAATGAAGAACGCGTTTAGCTTCAAAAGTGTGAGATATCTCTCCATGACCACGATTTTGGGAGTTTCCACCATGATATTGGAAATACATTTGTTTTTTAAATTTTACTTAAATTATATTTGAAATATGATTATTTTTCAAAGTTAGTTTGATTTAATTATTGAGATATAAAATAAGATAATGAAATTAATAAGGTTAATAATAATAAATTTGATGTTTAAATGAAGTTTAAAGATAAAATTTTTAATGACAATAACATTGTTATAAAGAGGAAGTTGAAATGTCAATTATGTTTATTTTGGATGGTTGGGGGAATGATTGTTGTCCTCCTTATCTAGGTTCAATTCCTTCAAGTGACATAATAAACTATGTTATAATGACTTGAGAACTGAAGCATGTATATTCCTCATATGAAATATAAATATATTTCTCATTAAAAAAAAGAGAAACTTGAAATACTAAAAGATTTTATAGATCCTAATTTTTTGATTAAATTTATTTTTCAAATATTATAAATAAACAAAATGAATCTGCCAAAAGTAATAACAATGTTCATAACCCCCATAATGAAATTGGTTGTTGGACTAACTTGAAAACACCTTGGGATGAGTGAATTTGTAAAAATTGTGTTACAAAGAAAGTTGAAGATAAACACCATTTCCTTTTAACATTATTTTCACTTAATAATATAAGAAATAAATTTACCAAATGTCATAATTTAATTATGCTTTAGGAACTACAAGGAAAACACCAATTAACAAATAGTTTAATGGAAGTTTTTACTGTTACTAGGATGGACTTGTCAATAATAACAAAGGGATTTAGAAGATATTCAGTAAAACTAAAAAAATTGGAAAATAGGAAATTTAATGGATTTTTTTTTTTGGGCTTTTTACTTTGGCGTGCTTAAGACAATAAGACACATTTGGTGCACAAATATTTAGTATGCATGATTGCATGTTATATATTAGAAAACATTAGTTCTCCAATGGCATTAGAGAATTAGTGCTCCAAGGCCATTTGATCTTTGACGATTTAAGAACAAAGTGGAGCACCATTGCATCCATACCTAAAACAAAAGCACTGCTAGGCGACACTTTAAGAACAAAGTGGAGCACCAATGCATCCATACCTAAAACAAAAGCACTGCTAGGCCCATAGCTTATAGGAGTATTGTTGCAATTATATCTATTAGGAGCACTAGTGCTCCCACACCAAAGTGAAGCACCGATGTTAGTGTTCTAAGATCAAAGAGAAGCACCAATGCTCCAATGCTAAAAATAACATTGATAGTATCAACTAATAAATCAATTATTAGTTTATTATCAAAATATTATATATACTTAATAATTTATCAATATTTTTGACACTAATTTGTTTGGTATTTAATAATTTTATAGCCACATAATATTGATTGTTTGAATCAAATAAATACATTATTACTACCATAATTTTTACTTTGAGTATTCCAATAATTAGTTCTTACCCATTTTTATTGATGAATTTTTTATTTAAAATAGAAAAATGAAAAAAATTGCAAAATATCGAACAAAAATTATATTTTTATTATTATTTGAAATAAAAAATTATAACTAAACGCACATGAACCAATACATTAAAATTAAACACAAAAATAGCATAATGAAAATGTACAATAATTAATATTGAAAATTTATGTTTTATATTATAATAATGGTTTTGAAACCAACCATAAAAACCAAGGTGTATCAAAACACTCGAACCACTTAGTGAGTGAATCCCTAGTAATAAAAAAAATGCTCAATTGTTGTTTGGAAAATGTTTGATGCAAACTCTCCAAAATCACTTATCCAAAAGTAATATGCCCACAAAAGAGAATTAATTTTCCTAGACCAAACAAGAACACTAGTAGCTTCAATACTCTATGAGAAAAATGGAACACCATGCTACCTTGCAGAAAGAGAGCATTTGTGCTCCAAGAGAACCATGAAAAATATCATGTGTGCTAAAGAAACTCCTAACTTATAAAAAAAGGGATTCAAAAACCCTTTTGGACATGCAACTATGCTACAAAAAATGTGTGTTTTGCCCCTCATTTTCTAGCCATAGTCATTTATGTAAAACCGTAAAAAAATCCTCCATCAGTCTACAAAATGAAGGCAAAACCTTCAAACCAATTAAAACTAATCTAGCATAGCCAACTAATAAATAAGGAACGATATTGAGAAATGGAAGATAACATAAGAAAAAATCAATAATAGGAACAAAAGAAATAAACATGGGGGAGAAAAAGGGTTATCTAATACTCTTTGTCTTTCTCTACATGTATGGCTATTTATATTTCATCCTCTTGTATAAGCAACTCAATTTCTTCTCCTCTCATGTGAAATCTAGAAATGTAACAAAAGCTTGATCTCTTTAAGAGTGATATTGTAGCTTTTCTTGTAGGCTCTTTGAATAAGTTAATAAAGATCCAAATTATTATTTTGTGCTATGGTGTACTAGGAGCATTAGTTCTTTCAATATACCAATACAGAGCATCAATGATTCACCTATACATAAAAGGAGCATCAATGTTTTTGCACCAAAGAGAAGCACCAATGTGCCATACCTAGGAGGATTACTGGTGGTATAAGATCACTAAAGAAAAACATTGTTCCACTTAGAGAAACCTTGTGAACTTGAAAATTAAAGGGAGGTAAAAATGCCTATGGTTATATATCCATGATACAAAAAAAACATGTTTTTCTTGGTTGAAATTGACACTAATTTGATAACCATATATGTTGATGTAAAAACATAAAATAAATCCACCATACACTTGAAAAATAGAGGAAAAACCCTCAAACCCACAATTTGTTTAGCAAAACTAGTTAAGAAATTAGGAACAATAACAAGACATGGAAAATAATAGAAATAAAATCAATAGTGAGAAGAAATAAATTAATGAACACAGGAAAATAGGTTAATTAACCTACTATACTCTTTGTCTTTCCTTGTGTTTATGACTATTTGTATCACATTCTCTTATAGAACTACCTCCTCTTCCTCTTCTCTCATGTGAAATGAAGAAATGAAACAAACTCTTGGTTTTTACTCTTTTTAGGAGTTGTTTGTAGGTTTTTCCCACCTTTTTTAATAAGTGAAAGGAAATACAAATTATTTTTCAATGCTTTGATGTATTAGGAGACCCAGTGCACCCATACCTAAAGAGTAACTCTAACGTGCCCACTTATAAGCGCAATTATTTACTCATACAATAATGGATCACTTATCCTCCAATATCACAAGGGAAAAATAATTCACTACATTGAGAAACCTTATGAAATTCCAAATAAAGGGAGGTGAATTCCCTTATCGATATGTACCCATGCTACACAAAATTGTACCCTTTTGTTTGTTGAACTTACCCCTTATTTTCTATCCATATCCATTGATGTAAATAATTAAAATAAATCCATTGATAACCTACAAAATAGAGGAAAACCCCTTAAACCAATAAAAAAAATAGAAAAAACTAGTTACGAATCATGCACAATAGTGAGAAATTGAAAGTGGTAAGAGATGACATAATGAAAAAGGTAAAAAGGGTCTACTTAGTTGTAATACCCTCTCTTTGCATACATTCATAGATATTCGTATTAAATTCTCTTAATATCCAACTTCTCTTCTTCTTCTCTCATGTGAAATGAATAAATGAAACAAATCCTCTTTTTTCTCTTTTATGAATAATTTGTTGGATTTTCTTTCCTCTTTCAACAAGTTAAAAGAATTACAAATTATCATGTAGTGCTCTGATCTAATACAAGCAACAATGCACCCATACCTAAAGAGGAGCACTTATGTGCCCACACCTTATGTTAAAAATATGCAAATGCGGTCAAATTCCACTTTGGACAGCTCCCCTGATGAAGATAATTATTACATTGAATTCCTCTTTTCAAAAGGTCTAAAATCAACCTAAAGATCAATCAAATCGGATAAGGGAAAGAATACTTATGAAGAAAAGCCCACACGTGCCTATTTGATAAGGTCAACCTTAAAACAAAGTGGACCACCTTGAAAGATTATAAATACAAGTGACCTCTACCTCATTTGGACACAATGATGAGACACTCTTCTATTTTGTTTTTGGCCCACACAGGTCTAAGCCTCGTCCATGGAGGACCAAGATCGCTCTGAGGTGAAATTTAAGGGTGTGAGGCTCGCATCTTTGATTTAGGGTTTTGGGCCCTAGTCGCAGACACAGAACATGAGGATCTCAACCATAGTCTCTCCCATAGAGGTTCATGTGTGTGATTGGAGCCTTCTAGTCGCATGTACATCACACTGTGCATATGACCAAGGGATTAGGGTTTCCACAGTTCAGTTCTGACCCCAGTCGCTTGCTTGCCAAGCTTAAGGGTGTGACTGGGAAGCCATAGTCACTTGCACAACTCCTCCTCCATGTGACCAGGATCCAAAAGATGAAATCTCAGCCTTCTGAAGATTTTTCTTAATGACCACAAGGTTTGGCAATTGATTGCAGATAGTAACAATTCGTTACAGTGTTTAGAATCAGATTTTTGAGCATATACATTGTTGGGTTCATTTCATGGATTTTGTAGTTGTTTTGCTGGTTAGTTGCATAGATGAAGATATGGGTCATTATACTCTCATTTACTGAATTATTTGATGAAAATCTGAGAAGAAGAATTTGTAAGGGTTTTTCCCCATAGTGGGTTTTTCCCTGGTCTCTGATCAATCCTGGTGTCTCTATGTGTGAATACTTTTCTTCTGTTGTTCCTTTATGCTCCTCTACATTGATGATGATGATATTGTTATTTATACATAGTTTCATATGATGATAAATAATGATGTAAATCTGAATAATGTTATGATGTTATGGGGTGAACTTAATGTGTTAATGAAGAAATGAAATTATCAAAGAAAATAACGATATAACCCTATGAAAAAATAACATGGTATCAGAATTGGGTTGAAGAAAAGTAAAGGAGATCACCCCCATGGAGACACCTTTGATGGAATCAAGAGAGGATGATGGAGACCTAAAGAATTCTAGGGTTTGAAGAAAAGATTAAGTGATTTGTGCATTAGGGTTTGCTGGATATTATGAGATTAGGGTTTGAGAGAAACCCTGGTTTATGGAAAATATTTAAGATATAAAATCTAGAAACCATAGCAAGGTCAATGTGAAGATGCTCAAGAACTTGTGAAAGATTTGATGAAGCCCTCGATGGGATAGTATCTTGTAGGTTTGGTTGTTGATAAAGTTTATTGAAGGAAACATTGTTATTTGGATAATGGACAATGATGGTTCTTCAAGGTTGGTTCAAGAGGGAGAGGATCACCTCTTATTGAAGATAAGTATCTCTTGACTTATGATGCTCCTTTCTGCCTTTACTTTTGTTTAAAATTATAGATATGATTATTGTTTTGATCATTAATTATACTTCCTGCATGTATATTTGAGTATTTAGATGTTAGCCTCCTTTATGAGATGTAACAAGAGGATCCTTCTCGAAGATTATTTGAGATGTAGGAAAGAAAAATCTAGAGTTGGAAAAAGTAAAGAGGCACCTCATGAAAATATAACAAAGAACTACATGCTTCCTATGTCAAATAAAAGGATGCACATATATTTGAATACTACAAGGTATGCATGGTATATTGTTTCAATGTTATGGAAAGATAAGCCCTAAGGTATTATGAGAATGTATCCTTCTAAAATTGTTCATGCATGCATATGAAAGTAATTTGGATCCATGGTTCTTATGATGAAATGGTGCATTTGATGTTGAACAAGTATCTTACATAATGAACTTCTTGATTCCATGAGGCCACTTAGTGTTGATCTTCGATATATTTATATAACTTCATGTTTGGCTAACATCTGTCATTTTGGATATCTTGATCCCATAAATAAAGTTAGCACCTTGTTTCTAGTAGATGGTAACTTGACACTATCTGTTTATGAAATGTGTGTCATCCATGATGATAGAAGTATAACTATGAGACTGATACTCATCATCTTTTGTTGGCCATGGTTATGTTTTGATGTGTTTAGTAATTATGGTATTTGATAAAATTCAATGCCCTTACTTATTGGATTGAGTTATGTGACAAAGAAGTAATGTTGCGATCATGATTCTTGAAGTATACTACTATTATCTATTTGAAACTAACCCTTGATAAAATATTGATGTCATTATGTAATGGTGAATTAGATAATGCTAACATATATGACCATGATGAATGTGTTCGACTTTATGATCTAATAGATCTACTGATGTATGACAAGTATTATAGACAGGTTGATGGCATGAATGAATATGAATGAAGTGGATTCCCATTAAGAGGGAGAATCTCTCCATAAGATCTCTTCTCTTGTTGTCATTATATGTATATTTTTTACTATTGAAGTATGATTTATGGGCATGAATAGACACATATATGGCATTTTTGATCTGCAGCAAAGGTCGAATATGAGGTGAGATAGTTTTATCTCACTCTAAGCCTCAGTTGCATGGAATAAGGCTCACAGGTGTGACTGTAGCCTCTCATTCGCATGGAATTAAGGTCAAGGGTATGACTGGAGTCACCCAACTACATAAAGGAATGCCTATGAATGCGACTATGCCTGTTGGACACAAAAATGAATTTGTGTGCATGAGATCAGATGTTCACCTGAAGGATGTTAGTCTTATAGATATGGAGAAAACATCATAAAGATATGTGATCTAGAAAGTTTGAATGTTTGTTATAATATGAATATATATACTGAAGTTGTGTTTGCAGGTGACCATACCATGCATACATATATGTCATTATGTTTAAAGTTTGTGCTACAAGAGTTTGACATGATTTGGCTTATTGATATATATGAGTAGTGTTTGGAGTTTTGACATGATGCTTGATAATGACTTAGAACTTTGACTTGATGTTGAGATATGTTCTTGACTATAGATCTCTCTATGACAAAATATTTGGGATTTGACCTGATGAATAATGATTTTATTTGAGGACTTATGATTTTCCTTGATGATAATGCTATGTGGGCATAGTGACTTTCAGTGACTAATATTGGTATTAGATAATGGTTTTGTATTGGCCTCCTCATTTTTAGCAGATTGGTTGAAGTATTGACAGTTGTGATTCAGCATGAAGCTATCTCCATGAATGGTTGGAACCTATGTGACTTATCCTTGGTGTATGCATTTGCATCTAGTGACTTATATTATGATCATGAGGACGACTTGATGAAATTTGGATTGATATTTATTATGACAACTTCTTAGCATGATAATAGATTAAGTCATGACTTGATGAGAGATCTACCTTTCATAGGTTCTAAAGAATTGATACTATGATATTGTGATGAATTTGATATTAGTTTTGATCTGGCATCTAAACTTTGATAAGTTGACTTAGTTGATTTGATTGTACAATATTGTGAGTATGAGCATATTGGTTTGTAAAAGTATTATGTTAGGAGAGAGCACTATAAAAAGAAAGCTCCTCGATCCAGATATGTCCCATTGACAGTTATCAGCTGAAGCCAATAATAAGATGTGTTGATCCAAACTTCTACTTCAGAAGTGTTCCAATATATGACTTTGATTTTGAATTTGGTTTTATATAATGATGGTATACTCTTGATAGGAAATGAGTCTATGATGATCTAAGTAACAGGGAGATGGCTTATGAAGCATGAAATACATAATCATGGCATGATGAATCGATTTCTAAAGTTGGGAAAAACAAATCTATATTGTGAAGCTATTGAAGAAGTATTAGAAAGTGGAAATGCAAATATTTCAAGAAGTTGTGAAGATATATTGTTGAACTTGAATTGGAAACTGACAACTAATTGAAGCATTGATGTTTCGTTTTGAAAATCCATCTGTATATATACATGATTTGCATAGAACCTGAGTCAATTCATGTCTGAGCCGCTTCATTCACATTGAGTTATTGCCTAGAATCCTTACAATTACTTGCCTGGGACGATCCTTCTATGATATGTGACTACTTGGGTGTACTGATGATGATTAGGATTGTTATTGATGAAATGAGCACATTTGGATGCTTCCTTAGTATGAGATCTACCATGATATCTTGGATGAGAGGTCCATAGCACAACCAAGGTTGAGTACGATGTTGCTAGCATTACTAGTTGTGAGGAAGGATGAAGAAGCTCCTTAGAGAGCCATCTGAGAAGGATATGAATATGACATGGATACATTATGAGGAAAAAGAGTGGGATTCGATTGTTAAATAATTAAATATATAGTTGGGACCAAGATATTCTCATATATTGAGGCAATGCAAATGTAGAAGATAAACTTAGGCTTGTGGTTGGCACCTCCTTGATAGGGAGGATGAATATGGTATGCTTTTGTGATTTATATGATTATTTATGTTCAAACATGATATTTTATTTGATTCCCTATATGAACAAGAGACAACTTCTATTAAGACATGATGATTTCCAGATACGAATACGATGATATGTTGATGATTTATAGAGAGCATCGTTGATTAAGGACACTGAGCCAACTCTTCCTCCCCTGTTTGAGCTCCCAAGGTGTGAAATTGAGATAGAGGGCTCCTGGGGTTGAGGGAACTTTGGAGAATCGAGTATCACTCCTAACTGTTACCCTTAGGGTTGGAGTAGTAGTTCACCCTATCTTGGTCTTTGTAGAGCATACCCTAGTTGGCATCATACCTACAAGTAGGGCTTGTTGGGATTGTCCCTCCTCGTCTGGCCAATGGGTTGAGGAGGCTTAGAGGCATGTGATCCTTATATCTTGGTAAGTTGGGTATCTCATCCAAGATCAGATTATGATGCAGCTATTCTACCACATGATTATTGAGGGTCATTGTTGGGAAGATCACTAGGCAATATGATGGTTTGAGTAGTAGCTCCCCTATATCACCTATTGCTCAACATGGGGTCGTAGTAGTAGCTCCCCCATAAGATTTTGGGTTGAGTAGTAGCTCCTCGATGTGGTTCGAGGTTGAGATGTGCTCCCTGATGATATTCTCTCCAATGATGATGTGATTCATAGATTTGACTCCCCGCCAATTTTCCAGGGTAGTAGTCCACTGATAGAGATTTGGGTAGTAGCCCGATAACAGAGATTTTGGGTAGTAGCCTGCTGATAGAGATTCCTAGTAGTAGCCTGATGAATAGAGGGTGGTAGCTTAGGCTCCCCTTTGATGACAAATTATTCTTCTAGATTTGAGAATATTCAACATATGAACATGGAAAATCAAGAGATAAGCAAGAATGAGCAAGTGATGAATTCAGATGATCAATGATGATATACTTTAGATTGGATATGATTTGATGGCATGATACAAATGACATGATGTAGGTGGAATTCTCCCTAGTTGAGAGGGAGTGTTAAAAATATGGAAATGCGTTCAAATTCCACTTTATACATATCCCCTAATGAAGATAATGATTTCATTGAATTCCTCTTTTTGAGAGGACCAAAATCAACCTAAATATCACTCAAATCGGATAACGGAAAGTATACTTATGACGAAAAGCCCACATGTTCATATTTGATAACGTCAACCCTAAAGAAAAATGGATCACCTTGAAAGACTGTAAATACAAGTTATATCTACCTCATTTGGACAAAATTATGAGACACTCTTCTATCTTGTTTTTGGCTTGCACAAGTCTGAGGCTTGTCCATAGAGGACTAGGATTGCTTTGAGGTGAAATTGCAGGGTTTGAGGCTCACATCTTTGAGTTAGGGTTTTGGGTCCCAATCGTGGGCACAGAACAGGAGGATCTTGAACACAACTGCTCCCACAAAGGCTCATGTGTATGAATGGAGCCTTCCAGTCGCACATACATCTCACTATGCATGTGACTGGGAGATTATGGTTTCTGCAGTTCAGTTCTAACCCTAGTCGCTCGCTTGTCAAGATTAAGGGTGCGAATGGGAAGCCATAGTAGCTTGCACAAGTCCTCATCTTTGCGATTAGTACCCAAAGGATGAAATCTCAATATTCTGAATATTTCGCTCAATGACCACAAGGTTTGACAGTTGATTACGTAAAGTGATAGTTCATTACAGTCTTCAGAATCAGAGTTTTGAGCATATACATTATTGGGTTCATTTCATGGATGTTGTAGTTATTTTGCTGGTTAGTTGCATAGATGAATATATGGATCACTGTACTATCTTTTTTTGAATTATTTAATGACAATCTAAGAAATAGTGGGTATTTCCCTAGTCTCTGACCAATCTTGGTGTCTCTATGTGTGAATTCTTTTCTTCTATTATTTAATTTTATACATTTAATTTCTTTATAATTTACTCTAATAACAATGGAGAAGGAATAAGTGGTTACTAAAAACTTTTACTAATTAGCATCTTCCTTGTAACGAGGACTTCCTTGTTTATGAAAAACATAATGATATTGGTGATTTCATTTCCGCCATTTCAATTGTAGAAATGACATTATGAGAAAAATGATTTGATTTGATACGTTTAATTTGTTTATAATTTATTTTCAATCTAAAAAGCACTAAACATTTTATCATAATCTATAAATACATGAAACAATAATAATCTAATAAATAATTTTTGTATTTAATTTTAAAAATTATAATCTAATAAAATATTTTTGTATTTATAAATTTTAAAAAACAATATTAATTATTTATTAAATATTTTTTAAAATTTTCTAAAACAAAATATTAATTCAAAATTTATGTTCTCTTATTTTTTGAAAATAAATTTATTTAAAAAAAAGAGCATGATTCTTTTTCCATAAAACATCAGGATTACTCTCTAATGATACCATTTTTACCTTATGAGACCTAGACGATGAATAAATTCATAATAATTTAAATTTCTTTAACAAATGATTTTTATGATGAAATAAATTAGAAATAGTTTTTCGAAGTTCAACTCAACTTTATGGTTAATAGGTTATAAGGATCCATGCTATTATAAAAGTTTTAAAAATAGAAAATGAGAAATATGTTTGAGTAAAGGAAGTGTTCTTATTTTCTATTTCATTATTTTTTAGGATTTTTCCAATATATAATTTTTATTAGTATTTAATTTTTTTATTTTTAGGATTATTTTTATATTATTTAAAAATGGTTTATTTGTAACATTTGAATTAAATTATTATTGATATGTTTAGTATTTATGTTATTTTATTTTCAAAAGTTATTAAGTTAAATCTGGATTTTGATAATAAAAAATATGGTCTCTAAAAAGCCACCAAATAACCAAATTTGGTTGTTTCTAACATAAATTTACAACAATATAGAAGTTATTTATAAGTAGATTATTTTGAACCCTAATTGTTGCTCTTAACCTTGATTTGATTATTTTTAACAATTATTTGAAAACCATGTCAAGGGGGTTTAACCACTATTTTCCTAATAAATAAAGGCTTGAGGTCTCTAGTCATCATCTCTCCATTAACAAAAAGAACATGCTACTAAAATCACACTAAAAATCTCGCGGGCATCTTCCTCTTAATAACATATTTCATTTCCAAGTACCTTGTTCACACACTAAGGAGGGAATCATACATACTCCATGAAAGACATGGGCCCATCCCAAGTAGGGGGCTTTGGAACTCACAAGTCTTCTGTATATTTGTCCTTTCTATTTTGTATGGAGATATTCTTCCACTCTTTGTAAACTTTTGTTTATGCTATGGTTTCCTTTCATGCTTTGTTAATTTTACTTCATGAATAATCTAAGCTTGGGAATGATAAACATAGATTAGAAATAGGGTTTGTAATCTATATATGCATTTTTTCTTCTGCTTGATACAGGACCATCAAATTAGTATAATTTTCTCATCTTCGTCACAATTTGCAAAAAATAATTTGTGACTCTAGTAGGGATAATAAGCATTTATTCTTTCATTGTTGTGGGTGTATGTGTCACCCCCCCACTCTCTTCACTCATAGAAAAACTAGTGGGTCATTAGATAATTTAATAACTTAAATTACTGACCATTAAATTACGAATCTAGATGCTCACAAGATTATGAGGTGCTGGAAAAATATATGTGAGACTCGGTAGGAACCTAATCTAAGATATTAAATCATATGATAGGTTACTTCCAAAAACTGAATTCTAGAGGGAAATATGCTCTATTCTTTGATGATTGATATGACCATGTCTTAGATTAGTTAACATATGAAGCATTACCACTTCAACATTTACTTTTCCTCTACTAGAATAATTTTTGTAACTTTGTTAGACTTTTAACTTGCAATTAGAAAACAATCAAACTACCAAACCCTACCCAAAGGATCTTCTGGTTGTAGTTTAAGGTCATAAGGATTTTTACAACCTCTTCAAGGTTCCTTGGGTTAACAACACTAAGGCCCCAAGGTGTAAACAAATATACTATAAAAATTCCATTATCACACTATTCAATAATCAAAAGAAATGCAAGAGTGTAAAGGAACATAACTACAATGAAAGTTAAAGTAAAGATGAATGAAACTTGCAATTGATAGATAAATAAGCTACTTGTAGAAAAGAAAACAATGTAGAATATACTAGAGAGAGGGAGCCTTGCCTCTTCTAGAACACCTGGGAAGACTTATAATGTGCTATTAAGGTTGTAACGCAAAAAAAAAAAAAATATTTCAGCGTCCAAATGATAAAAAATACAATAGATCTTCCGCAACTTTAACCCTACCACCTAAGAGATTAATTACACTTAACATTCTACTAGCATAACCCTCCCTTGGCTTCCATGAGGCTAAGAGTACATATTTAATATTACATCTGAAACGAAAAAAATAAAAGGCATTAATACCTATGTAGGCTTTCCCTTGTATACATGTATATCGATGTTTAACTCATAACACGTTTTTTTACATCTTGTTAAATGAATAGCAAAGAGGGAATTTGGTTCAATGCCAAATTAGATGAGATGATGTAGAGTATATTAGTTGGGGTGGATTATCCAAGAAGTTTGACTATATCTATTTCCTTGGAATAAGTTAACCAAAACTTTATTAGATTTTTGCACTAGAATAAAAGAAGTTTTAATCTATTTACTAATATGGAGGAATATTGACTTCATCCTCTAAAACACATAGATGCTTAATTTTACTTACATGTGGTAGAGGTATCTCAAACAACAAGGAACTACTGGAATTTTGTGTCCGCCTAATGCTACCAAAATCTTGTGTGAATGACACTACTACAATTCCATCAAAAGTGCGTTACCATAATTATGTGTGAGTAGTGCTATCATAATTTTGTCTAAGAAACACTACTAAATTTCCTGTATCTTACTAATACTAGACTTATATACCTTAATACTATCTGATTTCTATGCAGGTTGTCATGAAATGTTGTTAATCCTCCAAAGTGACTAGAAAATTGCAAAATTCACTTCAAGTAGTCATCAAAATAGGGGAAATTATTGAATTAATGATCACATAACTTATTAAGCTCTTTATGGTGCAGGAATAGGAAATGTGTGGGAAATAAGTGGTAAATAGATGAAAATGAATAAAAAATGAAATGATGTTAGGCTTAAATAATCTTCATAAACTTATCAAAGTTGAGGCTCCACATGGGTTTTTCTTTCCATTCATTTCTATTTTGTTTTTATAGGAATCTTCAAGTGGAAATCTTGTGTTTCCACCTTAGGAAGAAGCTCACAACTTTCTTAATCATTTCTCATACCCACACAAAATTTTAACTCCTCTTTCTACACATTTTCAAAATTGATTTTATCCCCAAAATCGAAACTCATATAACATACTTTTTGTGGGGATTTTCTACACTCATTCAACACAAAATAGCCAAAATTTTGTGCACTAACAATACAAAAAAATGGATACTTTTCTATATATTCCTAGGATATATTTTTTTGTACATTTTTGGTTTTGTCTTGACCTGAGAAATATCCTTATTGTAATGAACCTATTTTCAAAAAGTGAGATTTTAAACTCTGAAAACATTTTCATAAGTCCATCTAGGAATCCATGCACTCATATCTTTCATTGTTTGTGAAATATATTAGGCTTGACTCTAATCATCCTGTGAATAGATGAGGATCAATATTAGAACTCAATATATTCTAATTAATCCAGTGATTTGGTTTGGGTAGGATTCTAAACAATGCACTAGCATGATGTTGGAAAGACACTTGAGATGACTAGGAATTAAGGTTAGTTTGATTCAACTGTAGTAAGCTAGAAAGAAGGATTGCATGTTTCTTAGAGGACATATATGAAGTAAAATCATCCAAAACATGGTATGGACACATGATTTTAATGTTCTTTTGAGTCAGCTCCAACAATATAGAAGGAAATATTACATCTTTCTTAGAGGACACATGTGAAGTAAAAGCACACCCAATATGGTCTAGACAAATGAGTTGCTATCTTGGAGATTCCAAACATGGATTCATATAGAATGATATTTTCTTAATAAACTCTATTCTACCATCAAAATCTATTGATTTAGTTGTCACACAAAAATTTCTTTATATTCAAACAAGGCATGAATAAAAATGACATTTGATACACTTTATCGAACACCAATAAAATTAGAATACAAAATTGCATGATCAGGGCAACTAGTTTTGAGAGATAGCTTTCCTTTCCAACTACAATAATTGTAGTGTATGCACTCCATGCAATATTTCATAATGATACTAAGTTCTGGGAAGATTCACACCCATTGTTAGACATTACATTCATGTCGCATTTATTAAGCCTCTTAATGTATGTTTGCAAAAAGAAGCCTGGAGGAGGAATTAAATGGGATCTATTTGAATAGAGAACTTTGGAGGGTGCATGAATATGGCCTTTGAAGGATTCAAAAATATGTTTCCTTTTAAATTAATCTAAAATATACTCATGTTAAGGGTGAAAGAATTATTAGATGGTCTATTGACATTCAATTGATTATGATCATTTGATCTTTCTAGAATATTTTTTCCATTTTCCCATTCCATCTACAATTTCCTAAACAATGTCGATTTGGGAGTGGAATAATGGCTTGATCTTTCTATAAAACCTTCTTACCTTACAAATAAAAAACTTGTCTTCTTTCTATTATGAAAATTCCATGAACTTAATATTTTATTTGAAAACCCATTGTATTTATTAGTCTCATAAAGGAATAATTTTTCAAAGACAATATTCTTGAAATACTACTATTTTCTCCACCATCTAAGCCATTCATAGTCACTTCTTCGTAACGGAGTTGCTACATGACCATAACTTTTGAAAAGATAAGTAGAGCTCTGAATTGAGATGCAATGTCCCACATAAATCCAATATTCACAGGAAACCAGTCAATGTATCCCCTTCCCCACAATAATAAAAGATAGGCCCCATATGTCTAGTCCCCAACAAGTACTTCTCATTTATGATATAATGCTACTAGAACATTGAGTACACATGATTCTTGAAACTGAAATGATCAAGCTTTTGTCTAAAATACTTTATTTTGTGCTGATACTATAATGATTGTCAAAATGACTTCTTTTAGTTAATAATTTAAAACTTGCCCAAATTTATGGGCCTCCAGAAGGAAGGTCACCTTGTATCCCCTACACATCTCATCATAAGAAACAAGGCCAATAATTTTCCATAGCTTCACCATGTCCATAACTTCAATAGACTTCATATTCTTATTTGAAGCTCGATTGTGTGTGAAACATGGCCATATTGTGTTGAAGTAGAGGTCATAAATCACACCACTCTATATTGAAAATGGGCTTGTCGATACCCATGATGTTGGATAGATGTTAGAAAGGAAGGATTATAAATCTGAGATGGAGAATACAATGTAAAAAGGTGAGAAACATCTGTGCGATAGAAATATTAGATTTTTATTAACATCACCTATATTGGTTGATGTATAGGTTTTTGATGGCATAAAATCTAAACTAACTAGACAATAAAAAAAATGGAACAAGTTGTCTTCTAGCACAAATCTTAGTACAATCCTCACTACAACAATATAGATGGTCTTCTGGGTGCTTAAAATTAACATCAACTCTGTGCATTTTCCACGGTAATTGAGAAGTAAGGGAACTTGATAAGAACATGGTAATTTTTTTAATATTGAGAATCTCATAAATACTCATTGATTTAATCATATAATAAGAGATTCAATTCTCTATATATCTATAGAATTGATCAAAGCAAAGATAAAAATAGTTGCGTAGACATTGTAGACTAAATAAAATAGTTGAACCAAAGTGATTTCCACCCAATCATAGGTACTCCACTATGGACACCACCCTCTAGCCAAACTATGATACCATCTCGATGAAGTAGGAAGTTAAGGCTCTAAACATTAGCTTATAAGGGTCCAAACCAAAATATTTATCACTACTAAGTTTTTCTTGATTATAGAGAAACTATTAGGCACTCACATTACCTGCCCCACACAATATAAGGAGGACTTCTTTCTTTTTTAAATAATAACACAAAAATTCCTCCACGTGGTGCTTTTCAGTGTGGCATATAAAGGTCTAGGCTGATATCTCATAATCTCTATAACTTTTCCTTAGTTTCTTTTCTTTTTTAACAAGTGTGTAGATTCATTTCCATGGTCAATTTGATCTATATGGTAATGGTTCTCTTTTATTTTTTTGGCTTATATCATTCTCAAAAACTTCTTCTTATTATTTTATTCAACCACCTGCTTCCTGCTATTCAAGATTTCCATGGATGATTACAACGAGGATGGTTCCCCCCACTACTTCTTTCTTGTTTCAAGAAATTAGGGAAGCAACTGTGTTAATTTTTATGAAGTGATATTGAGGAATGTGTTTGTTGCACTACTCATAACTTGCTTCAACTTCACAACTGAGTTTTTGAAAATGAATGAAGATTCTAGATAACATGAAATATATGTTCATATGTATAAACCCCACCAAACTTTGTTTACTTTCCCTCTTGTGGTATCATAACCCCTATAGTCGCTCATGGTTTGCCAAATGTGCTCAATTTTTGGAATTGCATAAATAAAATACTTACAATATTCAAGAGGGTTAAGCTGAGATATTACATCCCCTACCCCTTGGATAAATACTATTCTCAATGTTTTGTTACTACAACAATGTTTGTGTCTTCATTCTTCAACTATTCCTATAAGATAAAGTATGTAATTCATCTCAATATTTATCTATATGAATATGTATCTACTCCATATGGTTGTCATGGGTCACTGTTTCCTAAACGCTCCTAATACACACATGATCATAGCTAGCACACATGATGAATCTCCTAGAAAAATTCATTGAAGTCTTCTCTTCCTTGCAGTCACTCACCATCGAGGCTTAGGCATCCCCTTCTTTACTACACATGGTGATTTATCATTTTCCAAGTCTTCATTATATAGGAAGGGTACAAATACTTATAGATTTTTGTAGCCAAAACATCCTTATGGCTTTCTCTAACATAGCATAGCACATCTCAATGACGATCAAGGCATACCATAAGGTTTTAGTACCACTATAATGGCATTTTCCCCATGCTTTTTAGCTTCAAAAACATGCATCTCTCCTCCATAAACAAATCAATCATCTCACTTGCATCATATACATGCATTTATCATGAGATATTCATAATAATATTAAATAAAAAATCTTTTGTTTCAAATCTATTTCAAATAGAAATTAGATTTCACATGTACATGATTCTTCTCATAATGCTAGGCTCTTACATATGGTAGCACTTAGTCTTCATTATGGACTAAAACTCATTACCATATCCAAGACCATTCTACCTACAATCAAAACTTTCAATCAACTAACATTTGTAAGTATTCATGCACTTAATTATTTCATTGTAGCATTTACAATAGCTTAGGAAATGATCTTAAAATTATAATACACTAATAATTCAATCACTTCTATCCATATACATGAATTGAAATGAAGCTATCATTTATTATATACACATTAGAAACATGTGCCCTCTCAATGCATTAAACATTTGTCCCAACACAATCATAACACAAGTGCCATGACTCAATCACCCCTACCAACTCATGAATGTATCACAAAAATTCTAAGAATCTTTACATACCAAATCTCTTTGTCTTTATCATACCTTGATAGGTACTAAAGACATACATGTATTCATAATATGATTGATGAAAATATTACCCAATTCCTTTAAACTAACTACTTTACTACATGATCAAATTTAATATACTTGTGTGGTTATCATCAACATTCTTGCTGTTACTTGATTAGACGATGCCTCTTAGGAACTCACACGATCTGTTCATCAAACTCCTAATAATCATCCTCGTTTTCTTATATTTTTTCATGAGGTTCTCCATAATAGGTAGCGATGTCATCAACAACTTCAACCATTCATGACTAAGGACTATCAAAATCATAGATTCCCTAAATTGCAACCATACATCATTAATAACTATTTATCAATTTTCACTTGTAACAAGCAAGATCTGCATCATGCCCAAGCCTTCTCCAGTGGATGGTGTCCCTTACATTCTTTGAACATATTTTAGAAAAACTAATAACATCCTTCAACATGTCATTGTTGAGCACATCTATCATTTACATACATTCTTGAGTGTACTACTCATGAATCATCAATTACATGATATTATGAATTCACTAGAAGTTATTTTCTTGTCATTCATTTGAGAATCTTAGTAGACCTTGGGCCACAAAATGAACATTATTTAATATCTTATATGTAGAAACATTTGAAATAAAACATGCTTTCAAAAATTTAACAAGCTATGAAAGAAGAAATTTCTTTTATGAAAGTACAATTATGTACCTTAACTTCTACAATTGTTTCAATTAGCTAGTTAATGTAAGAAAAGTACAAAAACAATTTTTTTTAGTAGATAGTCAAAGAAACAATGTTTGAAAAATTCCATTATATGTCTAAAGGTCCCATCCACATCATATCTATATGTTCTATTTTAATAGCACCATTTATGCTTGAATATAGAACAAGAAAAATATTACAATTAAAGAATGAAAGCTGCAAATGAATGCTCAAGAAACTGATATTTGATGGGAAAATTTTACATATTATGCAACCTTAGAAGAAAGAAGCTTTTAGCCATGGAAATTATATGTATGGTAAACAACAATGAAAAAAATTTGATACTAACACTTTATTACCACTCTCCATGGCGTAGTGCAATCCTAGGTCAATGGATAGTATGTTGATAATTCATTTAGAAGGAAGAAAATGCATAGAATCCCATGGCTTAAAGTTAAAAGAGTATATTTTTTTATTTTAGTAAACACATGTTTCACAAAAACGCTATTGTTTTACATCAACATGCATAAATTTACTAGTTTTTAGTGATATGGTGGTAAACACACTGCACAAATTTGTTATTGGGTTGCATTAAATTCAGTAAGACCTTGCTTGTATCATATTGTGGTTTATATGGCTAATGATGATTATGAAAATTGGAAATTGGAAATGCATTAAGCATAGAGATAAGAAGAAAAAAATGGAAAATAGAGATACAAGGATGTTAGCTACCGGTACAATTTGTAATTAATTTAGACTAAAATATTATTATTTTCATGAATTTTAAAATAATGTATATATAAATATTTTTGATAATTAAAATTGAGTATTTGATTAATAAGAAAAGTATTAATACATACTATAAAGGGAACTAATGAGGGGCTTACGAGAAATTAGTCATTCATGTTATTGCAAAAAAACTTACCCATAGGTTTATGCTAAATTTGCATTCAAAATTTTACTACCTTGTTTTACCACCAATACATAATTCATTGAATGAAGCAATGGGTATATGAAGTAACCACTTGCCACATTTATGGAGGTTAAACCATGGTTGTCGAGCACTCTTAGAGTTCACTATGCATCATGGACGAGTTCCCATCTTAGGATTCAATTGTTGACCCACAAATGTTGGGGGGAAATGGGGAAAAATAGGTGGATCAAACATCCATGAGTTCATTCAAGCCATACCCACAAAAATTAGAGAAACATGTGCTTAGAGTTGTGATTTCATGTGTATAGAGCTACCATTTTTGAGTGGGAAGTTTACCACATTGTTTTGAGTGTTTATACAGAGTTTTAGGTGCCCAAATATATCTAGAAAAGTTTCAATCATGAATTGGACCATTGCTAGGGTGTTTTGGGTTGTCTAAAACCAAATTTTGCATGGTTGTTTATCACTCGAGAGCCCTTGAACTTAGCTAAATAGTGGGATTCAAGAATTGATGGATTTTAGGCCGTTGCGATAAGCAACAGGCAAAGAAATCAATGAGGGGTTGTAGGGAAATGAAGGGATTTCTATATTGCTATGTTGACTAGCTGAGAGGTATTTGAGATTTCAGGGGACCCCAAGCTCAATAGGCATGTGATCTCTCTCTAATGTTTTTATTTTGTAAAGGAGAGGTGCATTCACCTTTCCCAAATCTCTAAGTGTTGATAGTTTCCCCTAGTGGTGTCATAGCATGGATATGTGGTAGCCAGTTGTAGAAAACATTGGTGCAATCGAGCCTACAATTGGGTGGAAAACACTCTTTTCCAAGTCATTTTCTAGCTAGAAAATTCAAATTTATGTCTCCTCTGATTCTAATGGTTATTGTTCATTTTCTCTTTGAATTTTGTTGGTGAAATTAGAGATGAAAAATGTGTGTATTTCTTGTATGGAATTCATAATGTGGTATATAGGTTAAATTTACATAAACATTTGGTATGGCGACCTGAAGGTGTACAAATATGTCACTTGATGCCTCCCATATTTCTATAGTTATAAGGGTAAGATCCGGATATGGTATGAAATTGAGCTTGTTTGAGGAGTTGCCATAAATCTCAACAAAAACCGTATAAGTGTAAGCACATAGCTAGAGAAAATATATATTAATGCATGGTCCAAATATCTGATACATACCAAGGGTTATATAGTTAATGGAGGCATGGTAAATTTGGTAAAACCCCACTTACAGAGAGGGTGAAATTTGTAATATTTAATTTTCTATTAGTAAGCATTTGTTCATATGATTATGGCATGTCTCTGTCTATTTGATTTAATATATGTTAGCCACAGTATATAGTAATCCATGTTTATAAGAGCTTGTTGGAAGTAATTTGATGTATGAAGTGGAGAAATTAATTTCATAACCATAAAAAAATGCCTAAATTTTAGTGAGAAGTAACTCTACATTTTTATACAAGTATGCTTATTTACATATAACTCCTACCTATTTTAATACAAAGACTTGCATAAATTTTGATTGTAGTAACTCAAGGTAATTATATTTATTTACTAAATTTATAAATATTATATAAATAAAAATAATCTTCTTTCATCTATTTTTTTTAAGATTTATTGCAACTCGCTAAAAGTTAAATGTCAAATTTCGCTGAGAGTTGATAATACCATGTGTGATCAATGTTTTAAAACTCCGACTCAGACTCCGACTCAGCTAAGGGTCGACTCTGACTCCGACTCCGACTTGGTATCGACTCGGCCGACTCGATTTCAATGACTCGGTCATTGTAAAAAATACATTAAATATTTATTTTTTTATAAAAAAACATAATTTTAAAAGATTTTCATTCATGTTTCCAAACACACAGCATTATAATATAGATGGAAGACAACATATGATCAAAGTAGGCTCATGAATATATCCATTATATCAAAATGGCACCCAGTGCACTGCCCAATGGAAATACATACATGATCAAAGATTCAAAACAAAAAACACATAACCAAGGAGGCTAGAAATGGCCTCTACAACTAAAGTAAATTGTGACCAGACTCCAGTACTACTAGCTAGTAGCTACTGTCAGAGGAGCCAAGATCATGTGGATCAATCTCTAGATCATCATCAGAGTCAGACAGGGGGCCCCATGGCTCCTCCTCCTCATCATCATCTCCAACTGCAACTGTAGAAGTGGTAGCGCTAGCAGGCTGTGTATCAGATGCAAGATGAGATAGAGAAGATATGCGGCTGCGCTTCTGTTGTGGCTGAATAGAGGAAGCACCTACAACTGGAGTCCTTGCTGGTTGTGAGGTTGAGGCTGGTAGTACAGGTTGATCGAGATCTGCATTCAACTGAACATCATGTTTGAGTGATGCCTCCTTATCTAAATCTAAATCAAGATCCTCATCATGATCAAACTCTGTTGGGTGACTCTTCACTACCCAATATGATGTTGGATCAATGTCTTCCAACACAATCGGATCTGAATCAGGTCTTTTGTTTAGCAATTGGTTTCATCTGAGCCGAAGGTTGTATTGGACATAGAATAGATCATTTAACCATTTTTGATCTAAACAGTTTCTCTTCTTTGTGTGAGTCCTCTCAAAGACAGTCCAATTGCACTCACACCCAGTAGCACTGCAAGTTTGACTCAAAATACGAATTGCAAACTTCTGCAATTTAGGACAATGGCCACCAAAAGCCTCCCACCATTTTTTGCAAAAAAAATAGGAGTGTAATGAGTTAGCTCAAAATAATTAAAAATTATATCCAACTTTCAAATTGTAAATGACTTAACAAAGTTTAAAAAAAGTAAAACTATTAAGAATTTGAAAATTGAAAATTTTGTTTACCTGGTTCATCTGCTTCTCTTGCAATCTTTGCTAGGTTATTCCCAAAGGTGCCTGAGGCATTGCTGAAGGTCGTGACCTATTGGTGTATCTCCAGCTGATCAGAGTCTAATGGGATCATGCGATCAATATAGTCAATCAGTCCATCTCTGACCTCCCCCCTCAAAGCTCCTGACTCCTTAGCTTTATAATGATACTGTGGGTTCAAAAAATACCCAGCTCCTTGTATAGGGCGATGGCGTTGATTTTTCCATCTTTCATCAATGATTGCCCAAATGTGTCCATACTTAACCACTCTATCCCTGTATGCCCTCTTTATTTGCTCCTTTGCTTGATCCATAGCCTCATAAATGAAGCCCATAGCCAATCTTTCCCCATCCACCAACTGCAACACCTTAACCAATGACTCAACAAGCTTCACAATATTTGCTGCCTTTCTCCAAAAAGTTTCTTCATTAACTTTATTTTTCAATTCTTTGCCTTCCAGTTTGTGAGACCAATTGTTTTGATTCCATTCATCACTATAAAAAATCTTTTGCAAGTTTCTATTTTGGGAAAGCATAGATTGCAATGTCAAAAAATGAGTAGCAAATCTAGTGATGGTAGGCCTAATAATATCCCTGTCCCCAGTGCGTTTCCTCATGAGGCTCAAAATCCATGAACGATTGTAGATAAATTTTGTTATGCTTTTGGCATGATCTACAATGTTTTTGACCCAATCTACTTTTCCAATATCCTCAAGCATAGGTCTATGCAATGCACAGCACATGGGGTCCAAAATATGGTCTTGTGTTTTTTCTCTAACAATTTACTAGCAAGAACATAGTTAGAGGCATTATCTGTGATGACTTGAACAACATTAGCCACCCCCACCTCCTCAACAACCAAATCCAATAGCCGAAACAAAAATTTCCCATATTTTACCTTATCAGATGCATCAACTGATTTTAAAAACATGGTTCCCTGTGGGTAGAAGATAAGAAAGTTTATGATGGTACAGTTTCTTTGATCAGTCCATCCATCTGACATGATGGTACATCCTGTTCTTGCCCATGAGTCCTTGAAATCTTTCAAATATTCATTAATGGAGGTAATTTCTTTCTACAAACGATACCCCCTTAGCTCATGCATAGTAGAGCCTTTGAAGCCCTTTTCAGCAGCATGTATGGCATCAAACATAGACTCATAATATGGTGAATGGGAAGCATTGAAGGGGATATCAGCATCATACCACCATCTAGCTATGTAATCAAAAGTAGTCTCCCTCAATTCTTTCTTCCAATGGTCATCTAAAGTGGGTTGCATTTTATTTTTACTAGCTTGAGGACCATGTGCATGTGATGGAGAGGAGGGAGTGAAATAACTTTTGATAGTCATATCTATTGGAAATAATACTGAGAGGGGGGGGGGGGAATCAGTATTATCACATTAATAAAACTTTTTTCATTTCCAAACTCTGATTCATATATGCTACTTTCACAACTTCTTATGATTAAGTTAATTGATCTTCAATGAGTGCAGAAGAACATTATCAACCATATTATTAGTTAACAGATGCAGTAACATAGAATAGATCATCACACATAAGGCACACACATGAACACCATGATATAAGGTGGAAACCCAATGCGGGAGAAAACCACCTGCTGCAAGTCATCTGAATCTT
>APFE030421603.1:76389-86905 GCA_000404065.3 Pinus taeda
CATAATGCCAACAATCTCGCCCTTTGGACTTGATGGCAAAGCTTACTTGTGAACTGTCATCTGATCCCTTTTGCTGTCCGGTAACCCATGCACTCTGTCACATCTGATATTTCTTTGTAGATTCATCTGAATGTATACAAGTGAGATGATCTTCTATGAGAGGGTTGCCATCAAGTACAACACATGCATCATAATGCCAACAATATCAACCTTTTTCATTCTACCCTTTCCCTTATCTTGAATAGAACCAAAAGAGGGAGGAACATATCGGAAAGGGTTGGATGCATCAGTATGAGGGATAGAGGAAGAACCCTCAAAATCATAATGGGGTTTGGTAGCCATCAGTTTTTGTATCTCCCTCTTCCTCCCAATTTCAGCCTCTAACTCTTTTTTCCTATCCTTATCTTCTTTAAACTTCTCAAATCTGGCTAACGATTCCTTCCTAGTCTCCCCAATTTCTAGTGAGGTACATGGAGTAATTTAGCCTCTAATCCCCGCCAAGTGTTGTTTCAGCCTATTAATGCCCCCAAGACCTTCCTTAATTTTCCTTTGGAAAAATTTGCAATGCATTTGACTATCAACTATTTCAACATATGCCCAAGCAACATATTTCACTCTAGGTGCCATTTTTTGACTAGGAAATGAAAGCAAACAATCTGAAAATGAAAAAAAAAAAACATTGATTCAATGTTCATTTCTTTCACAAAAAACACTCTTTAGGATTTCTAGATATGCACCTAAAATTTAATAAGCAAAAACAAATATGTACAAGTGAAAAAAAATACCTCCAGGCACAAACTGCCTCCTCAAGCTTGCTCCAAGAAATCAACTCCTCAATGCTGCTCCAAATGGCTGCCCAAGAAGCTCCTCACTCTAGCTACAATGCTTGCCCAAGACTCCTCATTGTTGCTCCAAAAACAAACTCAACATCTGCTCACAAACTGTCACTAAAGTTCTTACTCAAATGCATGAGATGGCTATGAGAGAATGAGAGCATTTGAGTGGGTTAAATAGGGTTTGGGAGAGGGGAATGGACCCCACATAACACTTAACCAATTTTTAAAACAACTTGGAGTCCCCAACACTCAGCAAAATCTTAAAAATTAATATATATATATATAAATGTTGTTTTTTGGGTTTACCGGCCACATGAATTGACTTGGCCGAGTAGTTATGGATTCAGCCAAGTCGGTCGAGTTATGTCTGACTCAACCGAGTCATGCTATAACTCGGTCGAGTCAGTCATAACTTGGTCAACCGAACCGAATCTTCTACGGAGTTGAAATTTTTTTTCCAGCTCGGACCAACTCGGTCGAGTCGGTTCCGAGCCAGTTGGCTTTTAAAACACTGTGTGTGATCAATGGATTGGACAAATTTCTAAAAGGGTATATATCGATTATTTTGAAGACTGATAATACCATTCGAGATGAGGGAATTGGAAAAAGTTTCAAAAAGATAAATATCAAATTTACTTGATGGCCGATAACACTGTTGGGTGAATTGGACAAAGTTTCAAAAAGGAAAATCCTAAATTTCACTGATGTCAATGAGCCCATAGGTGGTTAACAAAAAGTACGAGCTATTTACTCCATTGTTAGTAAATGAAAATTTCGAAGTATTTACTCTATTGGGCCTATCAATGAAAAGTTTGGGGTATTTTCTCCATCAAGGGTTAACAAATGTTTGGAGTTGAATCTAGCAATGAATGGTGAGATATTTTATTTTTTATGGTGGTCCACTTATGATTTCATCGATGGGAGGCTGATAAAACCTTGGGAATTTTTGAATCTTGCATGTGGGTAGATTGTTAATTTAATAATAATATTTATTATTATTATTAAATTATGTTAATTATATGAATATAAATATATTAAATTAATATATAAATATTAATTTAATTTAGGTAATTAATTATTGGGTTAGTGGATGACATGGAAGGGTTAAGTGGTTATGGTGATGACATGTCACTACTTTTCATGATGACATATTGACCTAAAATGCCATGTCATTTGCTATATGGTACATGTACAATAACAATGACATGGCACAAAGGGTGAAAATATTCAAATGGTCATATATCCATGATATAGATTTCAAATTCAATAAAGTTTATATTTTTGGAAAGCTTTTCAATGAGTAATAAACAATGGTAATATCTGAAAAATGTTTTGAGTTGATTCAAGAAAATGGAGATTTGGTACTTCCTATCCTTAATCAAGCATTAAGGACTGGGTAAGTTGTTACACATTTCAAATGAGATCTCCAAAGCAGGAAAGTTTTTAAGAAACCCCCCAGAATTTATATGTATAATAAATGTACAAATACCCATGGTATATAGGAAAATGTATTGGCCATTTTATCAATTATAATATGCATGTATAGTATTTTGACAAATCTTTCAATGAATTATAAAATATTTTTAAATCTTGGCAATTTTTTCACTAAATTATAAACATTGTAAAGTCTTGATAAATCTTTCACAAAATTAGGAAACATTATAAAATTTTGGATAATACTTCATAATGTATGCAATCATATATAATAAGAAGAAAAAATAATAATTTAAACTATAATATACTCATTTTCCATGTTTGAGAAAAGAAACATCATGAGTATTTTTGTGAATTTTATTATTATAAACTCTTCCAAATCTCTTTCTATGATTTTATTAATTTTTTTATCATAAAGGTCTTATTACCTCCCAAGGGGCGACTAGTTGGAGAGATACTCACAAAAGTATACAATGTTGAACTGCAAAATTCTTTTGCTCAAAATGTGCCTTGAAAAATTCAAATAGATCAATCATATTCTATGTATTTCACATTCTAAAGGCTTGACATGAAAATAATGTCTATAAATAACTATCATAAAATCATGTATCCTTACATTAAATCCTTTTGGTTTCTTATAGATTGCTTTTCTAATAGCCAAATACTTCTCCAAGCTCGAGATAAAAACATTGGATGCTTAGAGAATAATTGAAGCCATACATTAAGCCTAATGCCACATATTTCTCAAATAAATATGAGAAAAAGATAAAAAAAAGGCTTCTTTACTAAAAAAAAGTCTCTAACTTTAACCCAAACCCTTAAAGAAATAAACAATAGATGAAACCTATCACACAACAACATTCAAGTAAACATCAAATTATAAATTAAGGAAGGAAAAATCAATTACAAATAATAGAAACTTCCTTTAAGCCACATGTTGTTGCTCAAACTCTTGGTGAACATTCTTGAGCAAGGTTGTCAAGGTTTAACTATAAATGAATATAGTTGACCATGTTCACAATGATTGACCATGTTAAACATTGTGATCATGATTCATAAATGTTGAACTAGTTTCACCATGGTCAATATAGTCGCATGCTTGCAAAAAGCTATTAAAGTTATATTAAAAATTAAATATTGAAAAAAAATTAACTATTAAATAATATTAAACCTATATTAAATTATTATCTAAATATATTTGAAGTTAAAATTATTAGTGTGATGACTATATTAATTTCTATGTCTATTTGACTAGATTATTCCATACACGAGTTAATGTGTATATTAATATATTAATGTATAGCTTAATATCTTAATGTATAGACAAAATATTATTATCCTTATTACATGTGGATAAATATATTATTAATATGTAAATGTATAAAATAATGTATTGATGCATACTCATTGATGTATTATTATAGAGCTATTACAATTTAAATAATTGTATAAAATTACTTAAAATCTCATAAATATTCTAATAAATTTAATATTAATTAACCTTAATATTAATATCATTAATAAACCTTAAACCTTACTAATAAATAATCACTAATTAAAATTTAATACCAATATTGTAAATATTATTAATAACCACATAATGTTAATTAATATTAATAATTCATGTTATTAATAAACCTTAATTTATTAATAGAAGCTTATTATTATTATTATTGTATCTTATTAATAAAGCTTATTAAACCTTATTATTATTAATCCTAATGTTTATGCTGTTTATGGATAATCATGGTTGAACATGATGTTTACATTGATTATGGTTGACCATGCCAACCATGTTTGCTATGTGTTAATGTATATACTAATATATTATTAATGTGTTATCATGTGTAGATACATGTATTGATATACAACATTAATCTAATATTATAAAGTTACTAAGGTTTAATTAGTATCATTAATAAATTTATTAAACCTTATTAATAAATAATTACTATTTACCGAATATAATATTATTAACATATTAATAGCCATATTAATGTTATTAACCTTAATATTAATATTATTTATATTTTTATATGATTGTGTGAAGTTAATTTTTATATATGGTTTTTTTACATTTCAATGATAGGATACTTTCATGCTACATTTACTAGTTAAATTCATTAACTAAATTCCATTTCCTAGGGAGGTGTAGCTTGATTAGTTATGCCATGAATTTATACCCATCTAAAGATAAGGGTATTCTCCATTCTTTCTTAACAATAAAGAGATCTAGAAAGGGAAGAACAAAGATAAGATAGAGAAACATTTTGCATATCAAACAAGAATTTAGTGTAACCCTTCAACTTCAAGCATGGCTTAGGTAATGATACCCTTGAAATGTCAAACTATGTAATTTTACCATTATTTCAATCCTAATGCAAAGATTCTATCAGTAGGACCTATTTCATTCTCTAGATCTAAATCCATGTGATGAAAATTCAAACATTTTTGAGCTAAAATACTAGAGTCGAGAAGGTAAGCACATTGTAAAACTATTTAAATGCAATATTAACATAGTAACATTGGAAATAAATAAAAAATATGAAGGATAACATAAATAAAAATTAATCGTCTTTATTTATCTTACCTAATGGGATTTTATAAGTTCACAATGTGCCCACAAATTCCTTTAATATATGCATGCATGTAGGTTGAGGCTAAAAAAAAAAAAAAAAAAAAAAAACTAAATAACTAATGTATATAAGACAACTATAAAAAAATAAAAATAAGTACATGAATACACTTCAAGGACTACAAGACTGGTCACGATATAGTATTATGGTCACATTATGGTGCATCACTGGAAATGCTTTACTTTTTATATCTTCATACATCAAAGTGCCCCTACTTTCCTCCTAATTTATGAGCACTTTATGAGTGATACTATAGAAGAGAAAAGTATTATATTAATGTGTCAAAGATCACCTTGTTGGACAATAAATCATGACAATGACTTTACATTAACACTTACTCTCCATCTCTACTTATGCTAGGCTTAAAAAAATTACACTGAATTACACAAGTATGTCATGTGAACTTTTTATGACGCCTACAACTTAATTACAATAATCTCAATTTCACTTAAACTTTAATGTGTCTTTTTTTTCTATTTGATTGACACACCTACAAAATTATCTTTCACTTCCTATTGACTTGTCTAAAATGAGATAATGTTTATCCAATACAAATTCCCCTCATGCATTTCTCTTAATGGAAATTTTATGATCCACATAATTTAATTATAAAATTGATCTTTATATATCCAACCATGGATTTTGAATAAGTCAACTCAAGGTTTCATTTTCTTGTGAATGTTGCTCCATTCAAGTTGTCAATTTCTTCACATAATTCACCAAAAATTGACTGAACCACCTTGCTTGTAGTGACCATTGTAAACTCCTTCATATGGTGCTCATGACCATTTAAGGTTTGAACTAATGATGTCGTAAATATTTCCTTAATAATGTACTCGACCACCAACTCATCTGCAATTCAAGGTTCAAACATTTATTTTTAGAGATGAATTAAGTGAGTGATTATCTAAACAATCATCCAATAATAACTTAATAGCTAACAACTTGATATTTTTACATAAATAATTCTTATATTATAAGATTTTTTCACTTATAAATACTAGCATTTATCCATCTACTATGAAGTTCCAAGGGAAATAAAGTCCCTTGAGGGCTTCAATTGTGAATACTTATAAGTGGATGGCAGAGATTTAACTTCCATGCAATACTCTAAAACATTTTTAACATTATTTACAAATCAAAGGTTAATACCTATCTCTAAAGTGGTTATGACCTTTTTTTTCTCGTTTTAATTAAATTGCTTAATCTAAAAAAATGACATTGCTTAATCTAAAAAAAATGACATATAAACAAGTGTCATATGAAACGAGTGATGATTTTTTGGGCATGTGATATTAATAAGCCATGGTATTGTAACAAAGCCTATTCACACATTAAAATCTTCATGGTAAATTGAGAATGAATATCCATGGTTAAAATCTTGTTACATGTTATTTTAAAATGTATATAACATTTAATGTATTTATTTAATTCTTTTTATTAATAATAATAATATAAGTGGTTTATTTTTAGTTTTTTTTTTATAATTTTAAAATTTATAAATAGGAGATGTATCATAAAGTAGTGTTTTTTATATGTATCATGGATTGATTCCTATTACTCTTTACTATCACTTTAGTTATATGAACATATTACATATATGGTCATTATATTATATGGAATATGGTGATTATATAATATTTCATATACTCAACTCTATACATAACACAACAAGAAATTTTATAAACACAACTACATTACTAACAAATAGTTACTAGAAATTCTGTATTGTTAACAATATTACTCATACATGCATTATTAGTGTAAATCTATTCCATAATACAATACATTAAGTATTATTTATTACATGAAATTCTATAGCAATTATACACAACAAGAAATTTTATAAACACAATTACATCACTAACAAATAGTTACTAGAAATCCTATATTGTTAACAATATTACTCATACATGCATTATTAGTGTAAATCTATTCCATAATAAGATACATTAAGTATTATTTATTACATGAAATTCTATAGCAATTATATAGGGATCGGCCTAACCAAAAGGGTGTCAAGGAGATTTGACCCCATGACCATGACCTCCCACAATACTTAGCAAACTCAACCAATTGCACTAACCTTTGGGACTTTCTATATCAATTATATTATTCATTGTTGCATTATATTAAAATCACGTAATCTTTAGAACTATAAACTCCTTAATATCAATTATATTAGTAAATTAGAAAGAAATTCTATATAGTATAGGGACTCAAATCTACACTAATCTTACATAACATTAAACATGAGAAATAGTAATTTTATCAGTAATTATTAATTAATAACATTGTTAACATATAAACTATTTAATTATAACAAAATTAATTTGTTGATTTAATTTATTTAATGCATATGAATTTATTATTATATTAATTTAACTTTAACTTAATCTACATGTAGTATTTAATTGTGCTTACAGGTGCTACAAACTAGTAAATAAGATGTGCAGAGTAATGTAAGGTTTGTAAACAACTTTAAAATCCCAAAAAAAATAGGTTCATATGTGTTTAATTAAAAAATCAAAATTAGACATATATAAATATAAATATATAATAATTTATAGAAATAACATTACAAACAAAACACTAGTACTTAATACTTAAATATATTTGAGACATGAAATAAAAACTATAAATGATATTATTTTTAAAATTAGCCTAGATCCATCTTAACTTCAGATCTATCAAGGATGAAGAAACCTATTTTTAAGGTGAAAAGAGATTTGATCCCTCTTAGTGCTTGGTAGATCCAAAATTAAGATGGACGTAGACTAGTATTGATAAATATAATTTAATTTAAAATCTGATCATAAAAATCAATATATGTTTAGTGTTGCAATATAAAATCCTTAAATGTTTCAAAATTTATAACTTAAATCATATTAGGTTATAATTTACTTTATTAAAACAAACAAATAAATAAAACATATCAAAAAAGAAAGATATAAAAAATTAATTATATCTTCTCTTAGAGAGTTGTTGTACGCTTGTGAAAAAGAACTTATGCCAAATTATTTTCATAATTAGTTTCATTGTCATTGAGAGAGTTGTTGCAGGAGACAGTAAAAAGAAGACATGGAAAATGAAATTATTTTCATAATTAATTTCATTGTCATTGATAGAGTTGTTGTACGAGACAGTAAAAAAAGACATATGGAAAATTAATTTTATTTTTTTTCTGAGAGAGTTGTTGCACCTCATGGTAAAAAATAACATATGGTGGTGTAAAAGTAATTAATGTAAATATATTCCATAATAAAATACATTAAGTATTACTTATTACATGAAATTTTATAGCAATTATATTTGTTTAACAGTACTTCCAGAACTCAACCAACTGAGCTAACCTTTGGGAGCCACCAACATTTGAACTCAACCAACTTGAGCTAACCTTCAGAGCTAACCTTTGGGAGCCACCAACATTTGAACTCAATCAACTAAGCTAACCTTTGGACCTAACCTTTGGGAGCCACCAACATTTGAATTCAACCAACTGAGCTAACCTTTGGGAGCCACCAACATTTGAACTCAATCAACTGAGCTAACCTTTGGAGCTAACCATTGGGAGCCACCAACATTTGAATTCAACCAACTGAGCTAACCTTTGGGAGCCACCCGTGACCTCCCACAGTACTTAGAGAACTCAACCAACTGAGCTAACGTCAGTACTTAGAGAACTCAACCAACTGAGCTAACCTTTGAGCTAACCTTTGGAGCTAACCTTTGGGAGCCACCAAAATTTGAATTCAACCAACTGAGCTAACCTTTGGGAGCCACCCGTGACCTCCCACAGTACTTAGAGAACTCAACCAACTGAGCTAATCTCAGTACTTAGAGAACTCAACCAATTGAGCTAACCTTTGGGAGCCACCAGCCAAAAGGGTGTCAACGAGATTTGACCCCATGACCTCCCACAGTACTTAGAGAACATATAAAAACTATTTTATTATAAACAAAATTAATTTGATTGATTTATTTTATTTTAATGTATATGATTTATTATTATTATTTAATTTAACTTTAACTTAATCTCCATGTAATATTTATTATTCTTAGAGGTGCTCTACAGACTAGTATATGTGAAATGTGTAGATGTAATATAAGAACGTTTGTAAACATCTTTAAATGTTGGAACAAAATAGCTTCATATGTCGTAATTAATAATCAAATTAAAACATATATAAATATAATATGCAAAATATAAATGAAAGTCAATAATAATAATTTCACCTTAGAATGATTTATGTCATCTTAATTTATGCATTCAAAAGTATATTTTAAACAATAAGAAATCACAATCTTGCTAGAAATTGTATTGTTAGATTCCAACCAAAAGACTATTTTGTCTATTAGATAGACTACAGACAATTATGTTTAAGATAATAATTGGTTTTTATTGATTAACAAGTTTAAATTTCAACAATTAAAAATTAACAATTTAAAGAAATAATAAAGAAATTTTATTTTTATTTTCAAAAATTTTCACATAAATTAATATAAAAATTATAATTATATTATTTATAAAAATAACATTTACAAACAACACTAGTACTTAATACTTAAATATATTTGAGACATGAAATAAAAACTATAAATGATATTATTTTTAAAATTAGCCTAGATCCATCTTAACTTCAGATCTATCAAGGATGAAGAAACCTATTTTTAAGGTGAAAAGAGATTTGATCCCTCTTAGTGCTTGGTAGATCCAAAATTAAGATGGACGTAGACTAGTATTGATAAATATAATTTAATTTAAAATCTGATCATAAAAATCAATATATGTTTAGTGTTGCAATATAAAATCCTTAAATGTTTCAAAATTTATAACTTAAATCATATTAGGTTATAATTTACTTGCTTTATTAAAACAAAAAAAAATAAATTAAACAAATTAAAAAACAAAAAAAAATTAATTGTATCTTCTCCTAGAGAATTGTTGTACTAGATTGTAAAAAAAACTTATGCGAAATTATTTTCATAATTAGTTTCATTGTCATGGAGAGAGCACTTGTTGTTGTTGTAGGAGACAGTAAAAAAAGGACATGGAAAATGAAATTATTTTCATAATTAATTTCATTTTCAGTGATAGAGTTGTACGAGAAAATAAATAAAAGACATGGATTTTTTATTTTTGAGAGAGTAGTTGTATTTGATGGTAAAAATTAACATATAGTGGTGTAAAAGTAAAATTTATGGTCGGTAATTGTTATTCCATTCATTATTCCATATGGTGAAAAAAATGGTGATAAATTATGGATTGTTTGTTGAAAATAGGAACAGAAATGCTAAATATAGAAGTGCTAAAAATAGCACCGCCATAAATAGCACTTCGAGATACATTCCTATTTTAGTTAGTCCCTGAACTAAAATAGAGAAGTAAAATTCGAATTTGATCTTAGCAGCTATTTGTAAAATAATTAATTAATTCATCTTGAGTTAATTAGTCGTAGAAAATCAAACATGAAGTCTATGTGAGAACATGCAATAGTTTCTCCATTAATTGAGGAATTTATCCCTTAGTTAAAGAGATAAGGATGAGTTGTAATTTGAGTTGTAATTAGTTAGCTCAATTAACTGAGTTAAGTCCAGTTAGATTAGTTC
>APFE030421603.1:86945-136626 GCA_000404065.3 Pinus taeda
TAATTTGAGTTGTAATTAGTTAGCTCAATTAACTGAGTTAAGTCCAGTTAGATTAGTTCAAATAGTTTGTTGAACTAATTGTGAGTTCAGTTAGTTAATGCATGCATGCAACTGCTGCACTTTAGTGAATATTCTATCATAAATAACTCATGCATGTCAGTTCATACAGAGACCCAGTCGAGATCAGATGATGGGACAATGTACTATCAGTTGCAGGAATATTCCATGGAGGATATCTTTTGCATGCAAAAGGAATTCATTCCTTGGAGATTGTGTAGTTACTTCTTTAGTTTAGTGAGTGTATGATGAGGCCAATCACATAGGTGGCATCATTGGATCCCAGGAAAAACTGTGCAAGGAAATGGGAGGTTTGGAGGGATGAGGGAAGGCATATCTTGTGTCTATTCAGTCCGTGAGTTGTATTGTTTGATTGCAGAGAGAGAAAGATAGCTTGTGAGCTAATTCTTTTTGTAATCTGAATATATTTTCCTCTTGTACGATAATACATAGATTAGGGTTTTAGGCTGAGGCTTTCCTCTGGTTATTCTTCTATTTTCATGTGTGATTGATTTCTCTTCATCTGTTATATGTGTTCTATTTGATTTTGCTCATATTTGATTAAGCTTTCACAAGTTTGTTGTAGAAGTAGATCTTGTATTTTGCTTTAGTATATTGCATAATATGTTGATCTATAGTGGGAATTTCTACATGGTATCGGAGCAAAGGTGATCAAAGCAAAGAACAATATACAAAGAAGGGATAAGTTCGAAGTTTCAAGTTCCTGAATATATAAATCGAGTTCTTATCACATCCCAATTTCACCAATGGCATTCAATGGTTTAAGACTCGAGTATGCCCTTTATGGTAGCTCAAATTATATAGCCTAGAAGGATGGCATGGAAGAAATATTAGAGGATAATGGTCTAAAGGAATTCATTGATCAAGAAGTCCCCAAGCTATCCGTAACTGATGTTACAGAATTGGCGGAATGGAAGAAATGTGTGGCTAGAGCAAGGAGAATCCTCTTGGAGGGAGTTTGAGACCACATTGTCTCAAGCTTCCATGGGAAGGAGACACCGTTTTTGATGTGGAAAACATTGAAAGACCTATATCATAACAACAACAATCAGAGGAAGCTGGCACTGAAAAACAAGCTTCAGAAAATCAAGTGTGAAAAGGGCGACACGATCTCTACATATTTGAACAAGCTCACCACCTACAGGGATGAGCTTGGAAGTGTAGGGATCATGACAACCGATGATGACATGGTGAGTCTTGCACTCCTCAATCTTCCTAAGAGCTGGCATAAATACCAAGACTCGGTCAATGGAAGATAAAAATTGCCAGATTGGGAACAACTTTGGTCGGATCTGATGCAGGAGGAGATAAGAAGAAGCACCAGAGATGGATCCTCATTAAAGCAAGATGATGAGGAAAATATAGCCTTAGCGAGTAAGGTGAGGAAGGGGAAAGGGAAGGCATCCCATTCCAAATATAGTTCTTCCCATGGTGGGAAGAAGTTTTACAAATCAAAAGTGTGATGTTTTCATTGTCATGAAGTGGGCCATTATGCTACAAATTGTCCACGGAAGAAATCCAAGAAGGGATCCTTGAATGGATCTGATAGTGAGGCACTAGCCTCACAGTTTGAGTTGGATTTCTCTCTTATCGCATGCATGGTTTCATCCATGGTGGGATGTGTGTGGTACTTGGACAGTGGAGCCTCTTTCCACATGTCAGGTGACAAGAAATTTTTCATTACCTTGGAGGAGAAGGATCTCCAGATGTAGATTGAGATGGGCGATGATGGAAAGTACTGTGCTTCAAGTGAAGGTACAATTGTGTTTTAGAGGGAGCATGGAGCTCCTCTTACCCTGACTGATGTAATTTATGTACCAGGTCTGAAGAAGAATCTTGTGTCCATTGCTATGCTAGAAGATTAAGGCTATGATGTAGTCTCTAGTAAAGGAAAGGTATTTCTGAGGCATATCGGTACTGGACAAACTAAGCGAATCAGGATTCGAGTAAAGAATCTCTACAAGCTGGAGGTAGACTGTTGTGCTTCATTGAGTTCCAAAGCTGAGATGGTGTAGAGCCAAGATGTTGGAAAGTTATGGCATAGAAGATTGGGCCACTTGCACCATGGAGCCTTGAAGATCACGCAACAAAATTCTACTAGACTTCCCAAGGGAAAATTAGAGCAGAAAAATACATGCAAAGGTTGTACCTTGGGTAAGTGTGCAAAACGTTCCTTTCCGGATCGAGACAGTAGAGCTAGAGAAATCCTGGAGCAAGTTCATGCAGATGTTTGTGGACCTTTCTCTACAGCCTCCACTGCTAAACAAAGGTACTATGTTATTTTTAGTTATGATTTTTCTCGTAGATGCTAGATCTATTTTATGCAAAAGAAGAATCAGACCTTTTTGAGGTTTTGTGAGTTTAAAGCCTTGGAAGAGAAAGAATCTAGAAAGAAAATGAAAACTTTGCATAGCGACAATGGTGGAGCGTATGTCTCCCAACAATTTAAGGACTTCTGCAGTACAGAAGGAATTAAACGAGAGTTGACGGTACCCCATAACCCACAACAAAATGGGGTGGTTGAAAGGAAGAATAGATCGATTGTGGGAGAAGCTCGAGCGATGTTGCATGACCAAAACCTACCACTGCATTTGTGGGTTGAAGCATGCATTACAATAGTATACTCGCAGAACAAAAGCCTGCACCATATACTAGGAATGAAGACACCTATGGAGGCCTTTTCAGGAAGCGACTAGGTGTGATTCACATCTGAATCTTTGGATCAATAGTTTACTATCATGTGACGAAAGATGTCCGGAAGAAGCTAGATCCAATAGCTGAGTTGGGAATACTTGTAGGGTACATAGATACACCCCACAATTATCAGGTGTACTTGCCTACCAGTTAGAGGACAGTGGTACGTAGAGATCTGAAGTTCGATGAGAAGAAAGCCATACGAGTATCACTTGAGAGGGAGCTCAAGTTGCATGCAAAGGAGGAACTTTTAGTTCCTAAGGAGGAGGAGCCTCAGATTAATGCAAAGCAGCTGCATGCAGAGGATCCAGGAGTGAAGACATCCACTCATGCTGAGACTTCCAGAGATGGGCGGAAACACTCAAGGGAAGCTGACAGGTTGATGCTGGATAGCCATCTTCTCAGTACAGATAGAGGAGGTTGCTTGAGTGGTACATTGGGTACATGGCCCTGGTTAGGGAGTGTGTAGAGTCTAACCTTCTTCATTCGAGGAGGCAATGTAGCAACTAGTCTAGGTTGATGCAATGATAGAGAAATACAAATCTATCATTCGGAACAGTGTGTGGGATGTTGTCCCAAGACCTCAAGACAAGTCAGTGGTTAGTTCTAGATGGCTTTATAAGGTAAAGTAGGCAGTTGATGGCAGTGTTGAGAAACATAAGGTAAGGTTTGTTGCCTGAGGTTTCTCATAGGACAAGGGGATTGACTACAATGAGACCTTTTCTCCTGTAGCAAGGTACTCATCTATTAGATTGATGTTGTTACTATCATCTCAGATGGGTTGGAAGATCCATCAGATGGAAGTGAAGATGACATTACTCAATGGGAAGATTGGGGAGGAGGTGTACGTTGAGCAGCCAGAAGGTTTTGAGACCTTCAATCATGAGTCGCATGTGTGCCAACTGAAGAGGGATTTGTATGGGTTGAAGCAAGCACCCCATGCTTGGTACACAAGGATCGACAACTATTTCACTGGGTTGGGCTTCACCAAGAGTGAAGTAGATGCGAACCTTTACCACATCATGGTAGAAGGTAAGCCATTGATAATTGTTCTTTATGTTGATGATTTGAATTTGACAGGTGATGATCAATTGATCCAATATTGTAAGGAGGACCTTGCAAGAGAGCTCGAAATGAAAGACATGGGTCTTATGCATTACTTTCTAGGCATGGAGGTGTGGCAGAAAGATGGTGAAGTATTTGTGTCTCAAGACAAGTATGCCAATGAGATACTCAAGTGCTTTCACATGGAGAATGCAAGCCCATGCAGACTCCTATAGCTGGGAACTGGAGGAAGGAGGATGCTACTTCAGGTGAGTTAGTAATTGCTACTGTTTATTGGCAGCTTGTGGGTTCACTTATGTATTTGGTGAACACATGACCAGACTTATGCTTTGCAGTGAACCAGCTGAGTCAAGCCATGGTTCAACCTACCAAGCTATTTTCGAAGGTAGTGAAGCATGTGCTGAGATACCTTAGAGGCATATCTCAGTATGGATTATGGTACAGACAGATAGAGGGAGTGAAGCTTTAGGGCTTCACAGATGCAGATTGGGCATGGAGTCCATCAAATTGAAAGAGCACTTCTTGAGGAATCTTCAACATTGGTTCAGTTGCAGTTTCCTTGTACAACTGGAAACAAAGATCAGTTGCACTTAGCTCAGCAGAGGCTGAATACATGGCTACTAGTCAGGCTGCATGTGAGTCCATTTGGATGCAAAAGATTCTAGTGGGGTTGTTTGGTCAGAGGATGGATCCAACTGTGATCTACTGTGACAATCAGAGTTGTATCAAACTCGCTGAGAATCCAGTTTTTCATGATAGGTCCAAGCAAATTGATATCCAGTATCACCATCTTCAAGATCGTGTGGTCAAGAGGATCATGTTGTTGCTGTATGTTTCAACTGAGGAACATGATGCAAATATTTTGACGAAGGCATTGTCAAAATGCAAGTTCAAGTTCCATAGAGACATGATTGGGGTTACTGATAATCCCTTTCTTGTTGAGAGGGAGTGTTGAAAATAGCAACAAGAAATGCTAAATATAGAAGTGTTAAAAATAGCACTGCCATAAATAGAATTTCAGGATACCTTCCTATTTTAGTTAGTCCCTGAACTAAAATAGAGAAGTAAAATTCAAATTTGATCTTAGTAGTTATTTGTAAAATAATTAATTAATTCATCTTGAGTTAATTAGTTGTAGAAAATCAAACATGAACTCTATGTGAGGAAACGCAATAGTTTCTCCATTAATTGAGGAATTTATCCCTTAGTTAAAGAGATAAGGATGAGTTGTAATTTGAGTTGTTATTAGTTAGCTCAATTAACTGAGTTAAGTCCAATTAGATTAGTTCACATAGTTTGTTGAACTAATTGTGAGTTCAGTTAGTTAATGCATGCATGAATGTAATTGTTGCACTTCAGATAATTGAATATTCTCTCATAAATAACTCATGCATGTCAGTTCAAACAGAGACCCAGTTGAGATCAGATGATGGGATAGTGTACTATCAGTTGCAAGAATATTCCATGAGTATATCTCTTGCATGCAGAAGGAATTCATTCCTTGGATATTGCGTAGTTACTTCTTTAGTTTAGTGAGTGTTTGATGAGGCCAATCACACGGGTGGCATCATTGGACCCCAAGAAAAATTGCGCAAGGAAATAGGAGGCTTGGAGGGTTGAGGGAAGGCATATCTTGTGTCTATTCAGTCTATGAGCTGTATTGTTTGATTGCAGAGAGAGCAGGATAGCTTGTGAGCTAACTCTTTTTGTAGTATGAACATATTTTCCACTTGTATGATGATACAAAGATTGGGGTTTTAGGTTGAGGCTTTCCCCAGGATATTCTTTTGTGTTCATGTGTGATTGATTTCTCTTCATCCGTTATGTGTGTTCTATTTGATCTTGCTCATATTTGATTAAGCTTCAGCAAGTTTGTTGTAGAAGTAGATCTTGTATATTGCTTTAGCATATTGCATAATCTGTTGATCTATAGTGGGAATTTCTATATTGTTAATGGCACACACCATCAAAACACATTTTACGTGGAAAATAGTACAACTTAAAACAATATTTTCAATTTAAATCTTATAAGAAATTATCTTTTGTTATTTTAGTGTTGCTCGAGGTTTTTGTATTGAAAGAATGATTTGTTATCTATTGGGCAAAGTTAATGGCAAAGAAAATGTTGAATTATTTACTAATTCTGAACACCTAATAATTTTTTGGTAGAGTTAAATACAAATCTAATTATGTATATAGAAGTTATAAATATGTACATTATAGAGGAAATTTTATTTTAGCTATATAACTAATAGTTAATGGATGTGGTTATGTATATCTTATTGGAGAAGGCTATGGTGAATCTGTATGAGACAAAATTTGATAGTATGAAAGATTAATTTTATAAGGGAGTTCTCACAACTCCTTGCATTGAGATTCATTTGGAGCATAATCTATGAGGTTTTTTCATCGTGAAGAGCTATTGTTATCAATGATTTTTAGTTTTAAATGTTGTCAAGACATTGTGTACCTTTAATTTTTTTACCATTTCCTTAATTTTGCTAAAAGCTATATACTGTTATATTATTTTCTTATTTTAACCTCACAATAGTTAAGATAATAGACATGATGTGGTTTACTTCTTCAAATTTCTCATAAACTTAGTACACTCTTGAGAATAAATAATTGTTTCTCTACCAGCCCAGATCCATCTTAGTTGTGGATATAGTAAGTGTTGAGAGGGATCAAATATCCATTCACTCTAAAAGAGGTTTGCATCTCAAGAGATAGAGATTTTATCTCTCTAGGTGTTTGGTAGATCTGAAATTAAGATGGGTCTAAACTGCTATTAATAAATTTAAATTTTATTTTGAAATTAAAATTTATATTAATAAAATCCAATTTAAATTAAAATATGATTATTAAAATTAATTTATGTTTAGTATTGCAAGAATAAGATCCTTAAAATTTCAATTTGAACTTAAATCAATTAAGTTATAATTTAACTGGTTTATCGAAACAAAAAGGCAAAAAAAAATATCAAAAAAAAAAAAATTGCATTTCCCTAAAGAGTTGTTGTACCAGATTATAAAAAAAACATATGAGAATTATTTTCATAATTAATTTCATTATTATTGAGAGAGAGTAAAAATAGGACATATGGAAAATTAATTTCACTGAAAAAGTTATCGTACCTGATGGTAAAAAATAATATATGGTGGTGCAAAAGTAAAAGTCATGGCATGTGGTTATTATTCCACACAATGAGAAGAATGGTGATAAAGTGTGGATTGTCTATAGGTCTAGATAGAAGGGAAAATATCTACACAGACAATTTTAATGTCACATACCATCAAAACACATTTTACATGGAAAATAGTACAATTAAAAAAAAAAATCAATTTAAATATTATAAGAAATTACCTTTTGTTATTTTAGTCTTGCTCGAGGTTTTTGTATTAAAACAAGGATTTGTTATCTATTTAAATACAAATCTAATTATGTATATATAAATTATAAATGTTTTCATTATGAAGGAACTTTTATTTTAGCTATATAACTAATAGTTAATTGATGTTGCTATGGATATCCTATTGGAGGAGGCCATGGTGAATCTGTATGAGACAAAATTTGATGCTATGGAAAATAAATTGTATAAGGGAGTTCTCACAACTCCTTGCATTGAGAGAGTCATTTGGAACATAATCTATAAGGTTTTTTCATTGTGAAGAGTTGTTGTTATCATTGATTTTTAGTTTTAAATGTTGTCCAAAAATTGTTTATCTTTAATTTCTTTTACCATTTCCTCTATGTGGTTGAGTTCAAAGAAGAAATGTACATGCTTAAGAATAAATAATTATTTATCTACCAACTAGATCCATCTTAACTGTGATTAGTAAGTGTCTAGAGGTTCAAATACTTTTCACTCTAAAAGATCCCTGCATCTCAAGAAAATTTTATCCCTCTCGGGCTTGGTAAGATCCAGAATTAAGATGAACTAAAATTCGTAATAAATAAAAAATTTATTTTAAAATTTAAATTATACTAATAAATTCAATTTAATTTAAAAATATGTAAATAATCTATGTTTAATGTTGCAAGATAAGATCCTTAAATGTTTCAAAATTTGTAACTTAAATCATATTAGGTTATAATTTACTTGGTTTATTGAAACAATGAAAGAAAATAAAACATGTGAGAAAAAGGAACAAACAAAAAATTAATTGCATCTTCTCCTAGAGAGTTGTTGTACTAGATTGTAAGAAAAGCATATGTGAAATTATTTTCATAATTAATTTCATTCTCATTAAGAGAGTTGTTGTACGAGACAATAAAAAAAGGACATATGGAAAATTAATTTCATTGTTCCTAAGAGAGTTGTTGTATGGAATGGTAAAAAATAACTTATGGTGGGGCAAAAGTAAAATTGCATCTTCCCTTAGAGAGTTGTTGTAATTTCATTCTCATTGAGAGAGTTGTTGTACAGGACAATAAAAAATAACTTATGGTGTGGCAAAAGTAAATTTCATCTTCCCTTAGAGAGTTGTTGTAATTTCATTCTCATTGAGAGAGTTGTTGTACATGACAATAAAAAAAAGACATATGGAAACTTAATTTCATTGTTTGTGAGAGAGTTGTTGTAGGTAATGGTAAAAAATAAGTTATGGTGGGGCAAAAGTAAAATTCATGACACTCCACTAATTATTCCACATGGTGATAAAATATGTGGATTGTCCATAGGTCTAGATAGAAGGGAAAATATCTACACAGAAAATGTTAACATCACATACCATCAAAACACATTTTACATGGAAAATGGTACAATTTAAAACAATATTTTCAATTTAAATCTTCTAAGAAATTATCTTTTGTTATTTTAGTGTTCCTCAAGGTTTTTGTATTGATTTATTTACCAATTCTGATCACCTAATACTTTCTTGGTAGAGTTAAATACAAATCTAATTATGTATATATAAATTCTAAATATATACATTCTAAATGAAATTTTATTTTAGCTATATAATTAATAGATAATGGATGTCATTATGGATATTCTATTGGAGGAGGCCATGGTGAATCTGAATGAGACACAATTTGATAGTATCAAAGATTAATTATATAATGGATCTCTCACAACTCTTTGCATTGAGAGAGTCATTTGGAACATAATCCATGAGATTTTTTCATTGTCAAGATTTGTTGTTATCAATGATTTTTAGTTCTAAATATTGTCTAGACATTGTTTAGCTTTAATTTTTTTATCATTTCTTTAATTTTGTTAAAAAAAGTTTACTATTATATTATTTTCTTATTTTACCCTCATATGATGTGTTCAAAATTCTCATAAACTCAAGGACATTGTTGGTAGCTTAGTTCGAAGAAGAAACATACACTCTTAAGAACAAATAATGGCTTAGTTCAAAGAAGAAACTACACTCTTAAGAATAAATAATTGTTTCTCTACCAGCCTAGATCCATCTTAACTGTGGATTTAGCAAGTGATGAGAGGGATCAAATATCCTTTTATATTTTGAGCGGGGTCACATATAGAAAGTGATGAGAGGGATCAAATATCCTTTCATTCTAAAATATTTTTGCATCTCAAGAGATTTTATGTTATGTAAACATTTTGACTCGATCAAATTACATAACAATAAAAATAAAAATAAAATACAATTTAAAAAGTAAAAAAAAATTAAAAGAATTAACAATTATATTATTAATTAAAACATTTTGACTAGAATAAATTACATTACAAATACAAATTAAAATTAAAGGAAAAATTTTTTTATTATAATTATCAATTATTAATAACTAAACCAACCTAGATCCATGTTAACTCCGGATCTACCAAGTGTGAAGAGGGATTAAATCTCTTGAGGTGCAAACTTCTTTTAGAGTGAAAACCTCGAGTTAAAAGAGATTTGATTCCCCTTAGCCCTTGGTAGATCCGTAGTTAAGATGGATCTATGTTGGTTTGTGGAAAGATATTTGCAAACCTCGAGTGAAAAGAGATTTGATTCCCATCCGTAGTTAAGATGGATCTAGGTCGGTTTGTGAAAAGAGATTTGCAAACCTAGAGTGAAAATAGATTTGATTCCCCTTAGCCCTTGGTAGATTTAGTTAAGATGGATCTAGGTTGGTTTTGATTCCCCTTAGCCCTTGGTAGATCCATAGTTAAGATGGATTTAGGTTGGTTATTTTATTTTGACAGAGTCAAAATGTTTAGAGGACATTACAACATCTCTACATATTGGGTTCTGCCTCTCTAGGCAATTACTTTCCTTTTATTAATTTTTAATTAATCCCACATGTAAATGTTTACAAATATTTGTACCACTACAACATCTCCTCCATAGATTTCTTTTTTCAAAATTAATTTGAAAAATGTTATGAAATAATCTCCTCCATATATTTCTTCTTTCAAATTTAATTTAAAACATGTTATGAAATAAAATATTTTGATTTGAAATGAGTTATGTTTTTTAGGAAAGTGGTATTGATAAACCATAGTATTGGCCCATGGTGTTGTAACAAAGCCTATTTACAAGTTAAAAATATCCATGGTAAAATATGGTTGAATATCCATGTTAAGAATTTTGTTATATTGTATGTTTTTTATAAGCATTAAGTTTTTATTTAAAAAATGTTATAAAATTAAATTAAAGTAAAATGTTCATAATTATTTTTTATTTTGAAATGAGTTATGGTTTTTGGGTAAGTGGTATTGATAAGCAATGGTATTGGCCCATTATATTGTAATAAAGCCTATTTAGAAGTCAATAATAAGCATAGTAAAATGGGGCGAATATTCATGGTTAAGAATCTTCTATATTGTAAATATTAATTTTTTTATGTGCTTATTAATTAAATTTAAATATGGTTACGGGATCATTATTTTGATTTATATGGTAAAATTGATGCTAATGTTTTAAATGGTTATATATTTCATGTTATATGTATATTATGTTTATTTATTATTTTTATATTAAATCTAAACAATGTTTCATATAATTATAATAAAAACAAAATTACAATATAAACAATTGAATTTAAATAATATTTACATCTAACATCTAATATCTAGCATCTAACACATCACACCTACACATATACCCTATACTAGGTTGTAGAGTACCTCTTGGTGCAACAAATTGATATTTAGCGGTTTTTGAAATTAAATATGAATTTTTTGTATATATTAAAAAACTAAAATAAATATGAAGAAAAATATATTTAATAAATATTATAAACAATCAGGTTCAAAATCAAATTATACATTATGTATGGGTGCATACCCATTTTAAACGATTTCATGTGCCACAACTACCAAAAATGTATGCTTAAACTCAAGCTCATAGGAAAAATAAATAGAGCATATGATCATCTTAGTTTTGTAACTATGGAGGGGGAGATATAAAATATATGGCTATATCTGTGTCAACACATAGTATTGATATATTGTTACTAGTCAAAATAGATGAATCATTCACCAATATAGAGATGAAAAGATTAGGAAAAACTCAACTCGATATTCTTCTCGACATTAAAAAAGATAGTGTGGTGCCTACTATTTATATAAATTTTTAGAATAAGAAAAAAACATAACAATTACCTCAAAATAATTTTTCACAACGTAAAATTTTAATGATCACATTCATTTTCCATTTAAAAAGAACATGGATGTGGGTACTTACCAAATAAAAATTCAAAAGGTTGAATCACTAGAGGAGATTTTAGCCTAAAAGTGGCCTCCTAAGGAAAAATAATAAAACAATAGTTAAAATAATAAAATAAGAGTTATGAATTTTGGAGGGAAAGAAGAAAACTATTTTTTTTTTAATTGTATTTTTGGCTGATCTCCTTATAGGTTCACTCAAATTTCAAGTGTAGACACTCATTGGATGCGTAATTAAATTGAAAATCTAATGAGTACCCATTAGGAATACTTTTGAGATGACCAACATTGAATATACATTAAAAAAGTGTGCTCGACACACTGTTTTAATGTATCTTCAATTTTATCAATGTGGGTATTGTCAAAAGTATGCATAATGGGTACTCGTTGGATGTGGAATTTAATTCCGTGTCCAACGAATGTCTACACTTGAAATTTGAGTGAACCTGTAAGGAGATAAGCCATAAATACAGTCAAAAAATTAGTTTTTCTTCTTTTCCCTCCAAAATATTTACATGTACCTCTTTTTAAATTTAAATAAGTTTGATTGGTTTACTTATTATGACATGGAATTTACATGGAAATTTCATTAACACTTTTAGGCTGAAATTTCCTCTAATGAGTCATGTGTTCACTAGATGTTGAATAACACACAAAGAATTGAAAAATTGATCTATTTTTTGGCTCAACCTTCTTTGCCATGGTCCGTTAAATATGGATGAAACTTCTCTCTTATAAAACCTAGATTCCATTGAGTGGCCTAAATTTTACTATTAAAAACTACATTTAAACAAATATGGGGCATGGAAAAGTGGAAAAATAGTATGGAGTGAAAATGAATTCTATAATATGAAATAACTCTATATAAACTATATTTCACAAAATTAGGGTGAACTACTAGCTAAATTTTAGCATAAGCCATTTAAATAAATATGGGCATGAAAAAATATAATAGAGTGAAAATGAATGCTATAATGGGAAATAACTCTAAATAATCTATATTATCATAAAATCGGGGTAAAGTCTTGGCAAAATTTGACCATAAATAACTACATTTAAACAAATCTAGACCACGAAAAAATAGAATACACTGAAAATGAATTCTAGAATGTGAAATAACTCTAAATAATCTACACTCTCATAAAATTAAGATGAATTTTTGGCTAAATTTTACTATAAATAGCTATATCTAAATAAATCTTAGGCATGAGGAAAAATAATAGAGTGAAAATGAATTCCATAATGTGAAATAACTCCAAATAATCCACATTCTCATAAAATTAGGGTGAAATATATTTTGATGATTACCATTACCAAAAAAATAGGGTGAGTTGGGGTATCTACTTTGAATTTTGTAAGGTCAATTGAAATTTTTAGCTCTCCCCTATCAAGTTTCAATGTGCTATTTTTTTTATAACATAATTTTATTTAAATAAATACTGGGCAATCCATAGTCAAACCTCTCTTTGCAAAATATTCGCCCAACCAAAATAAAAAACCCCCTGATTTCTGCCATGGGTGAAATTTTGCCCCTAAAATTTTCTATGTTTCAGAACTTATCTTTACTTCACATGGATTACACCCATATAGCCACTCTCACCAAAGTTGCATTACTACTATAGTATGTACCTCTATTTCAATGATGGGATCATTAAACCTCTTACATACACCAAAGTTCAATTATTTTTAGTTTGAGAGTTCCCCTTACTTGGATCAAAATTTTCTTCTATCATCTTTCATTGAGAAAGATCACCATATTTGTTTAGAACATTATACCTTAGGAGCATGATTCCAAAAATCAAATACCAAGGATTACTTCTTCAAACGTTCACCATACAATGAAATCAAAGAGTAGTCCTTATGCTTTTTTGGGTAGTCTCATGTTCACAATTAACACAAAATTCACAATGAACAAATATTTTATGTTCATACAAATTTATGGTATCTCATTTTTTCTCATTTTATAGTGAGAACCTATAATTACAACAAATTGATTCCAAATAGATGTCAAGTATTAAGTATCCACATTCACCATAGGATTGGTAGATGTCGGAGTTGGAGGGTAATTGATGACCCTGTTGGACAACAAGAAACAAAATTTACCTATTGCTTGCAGAGAGAAACTAATAATAAGGCACAAGATTAGATGGTATGTCAAGGCTTAATTCTAATAAAAGAACAAGGTGCAATGAAGCTAACAGTTAGAGGATATTCCTTTGTTATAATTCAATCTCTATTAAACTAACCCCATTTCAAAACTTCACTTAAGGATTATTGGTCTACATAATCATTTTGTTTCAGTTTCGTGTTATCAAAGTTTGGAGAATGGTAAATGATGAGGTTAATTCTCAAGCTAATCTAGGTTCCAACTTAAACAAAGGGTGCATGAAAATAAATGGTGGTGAGGTGGTAAGGGGCAATGAGAGATTCTCCATAATTTTCACCTACATAACTTACAATTCATTTCTTCATAGATTACTCAAAGATAACAAATTGTATCAATATAAATCCTCAATGAAAGAAGCAATTACGTCTCCTTCCACACCCATCACATCATCTAGTTGTGATGGCTTATGAGAATGTAGGATTTAATGGATGGGAAACATTTCATGTGTGGGTTTTAATATTAATCTTGTATTGAAAGGATCTATTGTTATTTTCCTTGTATTTGTGTCAGCTCTTGGAGTGTTGGTGTTAGAGTTATGATTTTGGGTACCATTCATAGCCCTAACCTAGACAAGAATTTACTAATATCCTTAGGGATTTTGCATTTCTATTTATTAGGGATCCTTGTAATTCTCTTAGGGTCACTTTGCTAAATTTATTCATTTCCTTTTATTGACATTTCATGTGAAAGTATTAGGATCATAATGGGAATTTTCGATTGCAAAAATAGGTATTGTGTCTTCTGTGAATTAAAGGAAATATAGAGGGGGATGGCAAGGTGTGAGAATGTGTTGACAATGTTGGATATTGCCAACATGAAAGGGGGTCTCCTTGATAAAAAGTACCAATTAGACTTCGCACCGTTTGGTATGGGATCCCTTCTGAAAATAAGTCCTGACTTCCATATTCTTAAGATATGCCTTGGCTTCAATGTTCAATACAAGAGAGTAATACACAAGTAATTTTTGGATTAGAAAGTGAGTATGACTTATGGTTTTTCAACTATAGAATGTATCAAGGTTCTTATAACGAAAGGGGGAAGAGAAAAGTGAGCCTTTTAAAGACAAGTAATAGTAATAGTCTAGAAAAGACATGCAATCATAACATATGAATGAATCGTTGGATAGCTAGCGAAATAATTCACTTAGAAGCAACGATTGTTAAAAAATATAAAACACACCTTCAACAAGATAAGTACCAAAGGCACTGAAATAGTTCAATTTCCTTAGTATAGATGAAAAAAAACACATCACAAACATTCAAAGAACAATCTTACAATATTTACGACATACACATGAAAGTGTGATGGCTCAACGAGCTTCTAAATTAAGTAAAAGTTCCAAGATACATCATGAAAATGAACACCACTAGCTCCAATAGTGGAGTGTTAGAGCAACCACTTGCTCCTCCAAAATAACTCTAATTCTTGATAGGAGGAGCAAAGGTGAAAATTATTTTACATGAACAATGAGGGTGTATATATAACAATTGGGGTGATCCATCACCTCACTTATCACTCTTGGACTACCCTAATGATTGTTTTACTTCTCAATGACCTTTCGACTTCCTACATGACTTTTCACATTAGATACATGACTCTTGGAGTTCCACTTTACATTTCATTAATCCAATATGAATTTACATAATCCACAAAATGATGTGGCACATGATGATTTATGACATGACATGACAAAACAATGATGACATTGACTTCATGTTGACATGACAGTGTCAATCCACTCTTTGTTTTTTCTTTATTTGTGTCTTCATGAAAGATGAACATGGTCTTCTTATTCCTCCTTATGGCTTGAAGATAGGATTCCTCAATGGGAATTTAATCTCCAACTATTGTCACAACTAATGTCCCTTTGTATTCTCTCAATTGATCAACTTTCTCTTGTAGCTTTGAAGGTGTCTTCTCGCAAGGTATCCTTCTTCATCCATTTATCATCATCCTATATAAAATAATAGAACACTTGCGACTAAAATCCACTCATGCAAAGATGACATCAGTCTGATAAAACCCCAAGTCTAACATAATGCATAACAATCCATCAAATGAGCTAGAACTAGGCAACAGGTAGGGAATCTGGCTTAGTCATTGCATAGTTGCATAGTTCAGGATGTCAGGGTCAAGGGTTGAGCCTTGATATTGTAGAGTGTGAAGTTTAGGTATGCCCAGGTTTGTCATCTGCACAATTAAGGGGTTTAAGAGGTCAGGGTGAGGTCTTGAGGCTTGAGGTTTCACAATGTGTAGTTTTGGAGGGGTAGAGGTTGAGGGATTACATAGTTACACAGGTCAAGGGCTCAAGGTTAAGACTTGATGCTTGAGACTTCACAGTGCACAAAAGAGACTTGTCGAGGGAAATGGTTGCACAATTTTGGATCTCAAGGGTTGGGATTGGGAACTGTCACTATACAATGCATAGTTCTGGGAAGAAGGGATTGCACATTGCACAGTGCCAAGAGGCAAGGCTGAGGCTTAATTACTAAGATGATGTAGTTCATAGTTCAGGAGGACTTGGTGATGCTAGGTTGCTCGGTGAAAAATATTTCCAAATCTGACTAAGTGTGGGACCAGTGAAATTGAAGTGAACAATGATAAGGCTTGAGTATGATGACACACTTAGAATACTTGAAGACACAACATAGATCACCTATAACACATGAAAGACATACTTTCCTAAATGTGATGCCATTACAACAGCTTACTCCAAGTGTGACACCAAAGATACACTTTGCATGATGGTGACGACACTTGTGAAATAATGCTTAAAACTTTGGAAATGAGTGTGATACATGTGTATGTATTGAGAACAAACTATTAACATGAATATATTTTGTTGAAATAACCAAAACAACATTTATGTGATGTGTGACACTTTCCCATGCTAGAAGACGACACTTCGATTTTCTCCCAAAGGGAACAAGATTACTTAAAGAAAACACACATGAAGACACTTAATTTTTGTGATGAAAACATGCAAATATAAAGTAAGCTCTGAAATTGGATGTAGGAGAAAATTTTGGAGGTTTTTGTAGTAGCGACAACATTTGGCAACACAATGGTAGAATTCTAGCTTCTTTGTCTTGGTTAATTCTTTCGTGTAGGGTCTAGTTCTTTTAGGATTATTGATTCATCGTTCATATTACCCTAGCTTTCCCACTTTCCCCGTGCATAAAAATAGTCCCCTTCATCCCTTTTATCGGTTAAAAGCAAACATAAGACCAAAAATATCACAATGTTTCGAATCGGGAAAGGTTAATATAGATCGCGAGTTTTATATTGCCAAAGTACAATTTTTCATTTTTGGTGTTGCTTCGTTGCGAGTAGGCCTGGATAGTACATTGGTGGAGTCAATTTAGGAACAAAAAAATTGCTTTGTTTCCAGTGAGTCTATACACTACCCCACTGGAGTTGCTTGCTTCACCTCCCTATGTAGGAAGCCTTTCTCTTATTTCACCACTTCATTTATATATTTATATATAGGACTATGCATCAACACTTATTCATTTCATGGGAGGATGAGAGATCACGACTTATTGAGAGAAGAAGAGGTTGTTCCTCCAGAGAAGCATATATAATATCTTTGATATTTGTTTTCTCATTTAGATTTTCCCTTTGTCCTTCTCTACTTTACTAGATAAACGTGGACAACACTGAAACATAAAGAACCAAGTATAGGGATGAGGTTTCCAAAATAGAAATGGATATCATGGTTTGACACAAGACTTTCCTTATGCAAGGATTGTATTTTTCATCAGAACATCATCGATCAAAAGGTGTAATAAAGACAAAGAAGAAGGACTGAAGGCCAGCCAAATTTCGTAGTGTCATAAGACTCTTTTCAATCCAGCCACATACATTGGAATAAAAAAACACTCACACAACACTCATTCACATAAATAGACAAAAGAAAACATAAATCTAAACAAAACCAAAATAAGATAATAGACTATGTACATAGGGTAGGGCACAACCATAAACTCTTATTGGAAATATTGTTTCAAATATTGGTTATTTAGAGGAAGAGAGTAAATATTTCTATTTAAAGATTAGAGACAATAAGTGTGATGCCAAAGCTTCTCAAAAACAAAATATGGTCTGATCCACATGGATTGGAACTTAGTGTGTTCCCCCTTATCCTCATGGGCTTTGTCCCACTTCAAGATAAGGTCATCCACACTGAATTCACTTTTCCTAGCAAAAGTCTTGTTAAACCATCTCTTGATACGACTCTAATGGAGAGAATTTATTTCTTTTTCTTTCTTTCTTTCTTCCTGTATCTTAACGAGGGTGTCTATCCTAATCTGAACCAAGAGGAAAGGCTTACCTTTGGATTCTTGTGAAATTCAAAGGCAAGGAAGGTAGATGTTTGGAGGTAGGATGACTTCTTTTCCATACATTGGGAAGTAAGGAGAGTCACTCAGAGAAAGTTTAGGTGTGGCATGCTCAACCCATAGGGTGCTCACCAAAGCAGAATCCCAGTTCCTTTGTTTAGAGAAGAAAATATTTTTTATTATGTGAATAAGATTTCTATTGGTTTATTTAACAAGAGCGTTTCCCTACAGGTAATATTTATATGAGTGTTTCAATACAATACCATTTTCCACTACGAAATCATAAAATTTCAATGATGAAGTATACATTGCATTCTAAAAAACAAGTGAATTCAAAATGCCAAACCTAGTAATAATATTATGTTTGAGAAAGATGATGACTTCCTAATCATTCACTTGCTTGAGGAGAACCTCTTCTGTCCACCGCGTGAAATAATCTGTAGTAGTGGGAATATAACAATGTTTATTTTATGAGTGTAGGAAGATCTCACCAATAACATCTATGCCCTATTTTTGAAATGGCTCTTCTACAATGATGGGCTACAATGGGTCGACTGACTTCTTTTCTTGAGAGACACATGTTTGATATACTAGACACTTGTGGGCATAAGCATGAGCATCTTTGAAAAGTGTGGGCTAATAAAAATCGTCTTGTATAACTTTGTGTGTGGTAATGTCACCCACAACATGTCTTATGTCTAGTCTGTCATGGAGGTCATGCAAAAACCTTTTTCGAATCTGGTGCTTCCAAGCATCTAAGAAGGACTCTATTATGGTGCTTTCATAAAAGCACCCCATGTATCAACTAGTAAGATAGTGCTTTCAATTTGATTTTCCTCTTCTATCTTCTAACAAGTGAGAGGGAAGAGAATCATGCTCAAGATACCATTGCATGCTTGCAGGCCAAGAGGTCGGTGTGTCTAGGATCAACATGCTTGATATTATACATTTCAATCTCCTTCTCCCATCCAAAAGAATCATCTTCTGACGCATTTACCACTTTGACTGCTTGTCAACAAAGACCATAGCCTTTGATGGTGTGAACTGGTTTGAAATCAAGATCATACTCTTGTAAGCCAGTCATCGAGTTTGCTTTTATTTCACCTAGATATTGTTGAATGAACAATGATCTAACCATTGGGTGTGGCACATAGATAACACAATGATTTTTGAGAAGGTAAGGCTGAAAGTGTTTCATCGCCCTGTAGACTGCATAATCTTGTTTACGAATGGAGGGATATTTAAGTTTATGCCCTTGTAAGCTAGAAATCATGAATGATATAGGTTGTTTTTTATGTTGATCATATTTCTACATAAGAACTACAACAAGAGAAGAATTAGAATGAAGGTGTAGAGCAGGAAACGTTTGTTGAAGTTTGGACTATACAATGTTGGTGCTTTTGTGATAGCTTGCTTTATACGAGAGAATGTGTCCTTTTCCATTTTATCCCATTTGTATATCACATCATTCTTTACCATCTCCTACATTAGTTTCATGATCTTTGTGTAATTAGAGATGAATTTGTGGAGGAAGTTAATTTTCCGCAAGAAGGACTGCATGGCTTTCTTGTTCATGGGGAAAGTAACCTCTGTGATAGTTCTGGCCCTTTCATGGTCCACCTTAATCCCACTTTTTGTGATAATGTGGCCCAAGAGATTCCCATCAGACACTGCAAAAATGCTCTTATTGGGATTAAGTGATATCCCGTATTTACGACATCGATATAAAATCTCTTTCAAATGGTGTAAGTGATTTGATATTATTTTTGAAAACAATGCTATATCATCAAGGTAGGCCACTACACTCTAGCTAATCATACCAAAGAATGTGATGTCCATCGCACGTTGGAAATTTACACCTGCGTTGATCAATCCAAATGACATTATTTTGAAAGAAAACATGCCCCATGTATTTCAAAAAGTTATTTTATGTCTGTCAAGTTTGTCATAGAACCTGGTTGTAACTCAAAAATTTGTGTAGCAAGGAAGACATTTCTAACCTTGATACTGTTTGCAAAATATTCTCCAATGATGACACTAGGTAGTTATATTTGTTTGAGGCATGATTAAGATTGTGGAAATCTACACACATGCATATTTCCCTAGACTTCTTTCTTACAGGGACTAAATTTGAGACCCTTATTGAATTTTGCACTTTAAAGATGATCAAAGCATCCAACAGTTTCCGCAACTCTTTCTGAATGAGAGGCTAAAGTTTCAGATGAACTTTCCGCAACTTATATTGAAAAGGCTTGGTCCCTTCTTTAATTAGAATCACGTGTTGAATTATCCATGTGTAATGAGTTTTGATATCATCATATGTCCATGCAAAAACATCCCGGGACTTCTTAAAAAGGTGGATGAAATATTTCCACTCCCAAGGTGTGCAACAAGTATCGAGATTAACATACTTCAGATCTTGTTATGTACCAAGATTAATCTACTCATGTGACATAGTTGATCTATGAGTGTTCGCACTCATTGGTCCCCTGAAGTGATTTTTCAAGTCATACAGCTTTTTGAGTGACACCACACCCTTGGGCATGGGGTTTTCTTTTCTTGCTTGTGCTGCATCCTAGAATTCTTTATCATGCTCATCCTCATCAATGGTTACATCCTTAAATACATCAGCGTTGGACATAAATTCCAGTATCTACTGGTCATCTTTAAAAACACAAAAATTAGTGATATTATGAGGAAGAAATGGCTTATAAATTATTTAAATTAAAAATCCATCCCTTAGCGACGACAACCTAGCAGAAAAATTTGCCAATATATCAATAGCGACATTATGAATCATAGGAACAAAAATAATATTGAAAGCTTGTAATTGCAAAATTAAATGTTGTACCTCTTGTTGATACCCTTAAAATTATGAGGAACACAATGTATTGTATTTCTTACTTGTTGTATGATGATCTCAGAGTCACCTATCACTCTGAGTACCTCAACTTTGAGGTGCATGGGTTTCTTTAGAGCCAAGATGAGTGCTTCATATTTTGTGATGTTGTTGGGGCACTCAGATTCAACGCAAAAAATGATCATATTATTTCTGTATTGTGGGTCTACTAAAACACAACCAACTACAGAGCCCTCTCGCATTTTCGAATGGTCAAAATATAAATTCTTAAAAATAGAAATATTAGAGGTATGTACTACACTAGTACTACCTATGTCTATTGTATAAACTTCATTAGCACTAATTGGATTTCTAGGAAGGATTTCCAATTGCTCATCTAGTGGGACTAAAGAAGGCTGAGCTAGATATAATTTGTGATCAACCTCCAAAAAATAATTCTCGAAAATGACTTATGCGAAGTCCATCGGTTCATTTTTCTCTTCAACTTGTGTCATGGTGTGCTTCATGTAGGTCTCACTATCAAATAAAATATGATTATTTCTACCCTTGTATAGATGCCATAAGTGAGACCAGTCTGTTGTAAAATATCCTTGATGTTTGTTGGACCAATCTCTGCTTAACAGTAAATCGTATGCTTCCAGAATTTCCACAACCACAATATTAATAATACATTGATGAACTTTGTGATTAGATGAAAGCCAGAAAAGAACATTCGTGAGTTCACCTATAGCTTGGATAAATGACATGTCCATCTGTATAATCCATGAATAAGTATTATCCCATTGTACATTGATTTTCTTAGCAATTGACAATGGCATCCTATTTGTAAATGCATTCGAATCGATTAAACAATTGTGAACAATACAATTGAAAATTTCAAAATTTAACAGCAAAGGTGGGTGGAGAGTGTTAGAATTTAAATTTACAGCATTTACAACAGATTCAAGGATATCACGAGAGTCAGTGGACATTATCTGCAATGAAACACCCTCTTTACCTGCCAGAGTGTGTGATGAGAGTGCTTGGAGAATCACGTCAAGTTGGCCCATTATCCTTGTGAGCTCAAAGAGTGAAATGTGTTATACATGAAAATGCCCTCCTCATCAGCTCATAGGAGAAAGGAAGTTTGATTGAAGTTTGGCCGAGTTCACAGTCCTATTTTCCAGGGTAATGCACCCCATGAAGTAACAAGAAGCTTTATAATGCTCCTCAGGCATGAACGAGGGGCGTTAGTCCCTAGGGTAACTCTCTATGTTGCCTTAGAGGCAGTGTTAGTCAGCTTTAGTGAGTTTCTGGAGGTCAAAGGAGTGGGTTGAGTAAATAATATCCCACTCTTTACTCACATGTCATCCTGAAAAGAAAGAAATGTCCATATTCAACCTGTTTGAGGATATTGTTATTCCTAAAGGAGTCTAATGAAAAGGGAAAGAGAAATAAAGCATGGAAGCATCCCAGCTTTTTCCAAAGGGAACTCATGAAAGAGTTGGAAAGTATTAACCTTTGATTCTATATATTTAAGGCTTGGGGCATTGTGAAATAGGTCGAAAGAATTGAAAGGATTGCCTACTTACTGTTGAAGATTTGCATGAGACATTGGTTCACCAAGAGGCTAATAAGATAGAGAGAGAGGGAGGAGCTAGAGGAGTAAAGGAAGCTTGATGCAACTGATGGTTGTAATCGCTCTTTCCTATCATTGATATAGACCTGTATTTGTGTTTTCTACCCCATGGTGTTGATGTTATGATTCACTTACATGTTTATACAATACCATTGGTTATGAGTAGCTTAGATATGTGTTGTTAGAGATCCTTATGTATTCCTTTTTTGATTATCAAGGTTATATGTTGTAGCATTACTTCTCCTCTTGTCTATGTGTAGGTATTCATCTATGTGCGGGTATTCATCTAGGATCTAGTTGAGATATCTTCTACTCCACTACATTGGGTTCTCCAAAAACATTGCACCAAGATCTGAGGTAAAACTCTTCCCTCCTACTTTGATTGTCATTTCATTGATATGGATATGTACATGTCTCTTTGCACTAGCTACAGCTAATTTGATCTGTTTGCCAAGGATCTTGGGAAGATCCTTGAGGGTATTTCCACCACAACCACCTGTGCGTTAATCCCTATAGCAGAATTGGCAACTCCACTAGGGACTATACTTAGTTCCTGGTCATATCCTACAAAGTTCCCAAATATCTCTTTCTTCCAGGCCCTCATGTACTTCTTGGTTCCCTTTTTGACCACTCAAGACTATTCAACACCCTCCTCACTATGCTCAGCTTTTGTTCTAATCCCAAAAGCCTTATTTTCGACCTTTTTCCTCCCTAACACACCTAAATAGTGAAACCAGAGCTCTATAATGCTCTATTGGCTTGCAAACAAAGTGTTAGTGTTTTCACTAACTCTCTGTGTCCTCTTCTGAAGTGTGTTAGTTAGCCAAATCTAGATAAACAACCAGTTCTGTGAATTCCTCGGTTGGGGAAGTTGCTTATAGTTTGATTAAGGATCTACAGTTGTGTATGTTTGTTTAGTTGCCTGTTTCCTGAGCATTTTTTATTTTTAGGAAAATAGCTTAATTTCTTATGTTTTTCAAGAAAAAGAAATACATAATTTTTACAGTTTTTTTGCTTGGTTAGATTATGCATTTATTCGGTCTTAAGAGCTGTTAGAGAGCATTGCATGTTTGCAAGTTGTGCTTGTGTTTTATTGTAGTGGATGCATGGTACATATTGATGTATAAATGATCCTCTCCTTGTAGAAATAACTTATTCATTGAAGTGAAATTAAAAGCATTTTCTGCATGGTTTGTGTTAGAGTCACACAAAACTCCATATGTCAACACCCCTTCCGAAGACATTAACAAAGTACATTTAAAATTTATCTCGTAATAAAATCAATCAGAAACTCTTTTTTGAGTAAACTCACATATTAGTCTAGGCTAGGATTTTGGGTTAGGCAGTTGTGAGTAAACTACCCAAGATCGTAAAATTGAGACTAGTGTCGTTAAAGAGGGAAATCCTGCTACACTCATACTATTTGGGACTACTCAGTCATATTAGAGCTAAATGTGAGAGAACACTGGAATGTGACAGAAGGTAGCTCACCTACGATTATCTCCTTTGGGTATTCTATGTATCGGAGATACCTTCGGGGATATTAGAGCTAAGTCAAGGACTCAGGTATCCTGCCCACATAGCGTACTGTCTATGACCATGTCCCCCCCGATAGTGTCTATGATTTGAGGTAACTATAGTGGCCATACTTTTTAGGGATTAACACAAGGTGACTGGGGTGAGCTACCATGGTACCTAAATAGACGAACCTACTCTGTCTTTGGTTTTTGGGAGGGTGCTCATCTTCATGAGAGTACTTGGCCACTTAATCTGAGGTTTAGGTTAAGCTCAAGAGTAATCGTGACTGTACATTTGGTGATATCTCTCTTTTATCCATTGTGATACTGGGTTTCATCTCCAACAAATAATGGTTATCAGACAAAGTCATATCCCCTGCTTGTTGATTGACTTTTTAGTATTTTTTAGTTTTTAGGTGCCTACTTGTTATCACTAAAACTATAATCAATATCACTATAATTTTTTTGATAAAATATATCGATCATCGTGGTTAAATACAGCCTTCGTCATCAATCTAGGTGACAACAAGGTATTCCTCCACTAACTATGGAGGATCTGTGGAGCCTTAGTGAGCCAGATTACCCATCTTCAAGTAACCAGTCTCTAGTATCTAACACTAAATCAATGAAAACACCCCAAGACTCAATACTGCTGGAAGATTTCTTTATTGAAGGTTTTCTATCTCCTTATAATGCTCCTATCACTAATCTATTGGGACTGCTATTGACTCAAGTTAGACCTATACCTACCATGTCTTCCATTGTACCTACACCCACCATTTCATCGATGACTAACGGGTCATGGGCTTTTGTGGACAATTTTGGTCCACCTCCACTTCCCCAGTCGACTGCCAGTACTACACCGCTGACTGTGAACCCCACTATACAAACTGTGCCAAGTCTGAGCAACTTAGTTACACCCAACATGAGAAGAAACCAGTAAATACCAGTTTCTGCCCCTTTTGTGTCTACTCCTAGACCTTCGGCATGCGCTCCAAATAGTGTTGTTAGCACGGGTCCCTTCAGCAACCCCTTTGGTTGGAACCCTTTGTTTAGTTCAAATCCCTAGGTTAAAATACCAAGGGGAACTGTTCCCAACATGCACATACTAGCAAGGGGCATTATAATAGTTCCCCCTCCATTTATAGGACAAACTAGATAGTCATTGATTGACATGAATCCTCCATATGTCAGTCAAGTGCCAAAGACCAACTATGTGGCTGGCGGGATCCCTCAACCTGGTCTCGCTCAATATTTTTAGGTACCACATTCTCAACCTCAATTGAGTCAAGGGGGAAATTATTATCCTAGGGGCAATCAAGATTATATCCCCCATCCTAACAACCCTTGCGGATAGCAACAATATATGACTGTTCCTCAAGAAAACTATTATTCAACAAATCCTATGTATAATGCTTGGAACAATATGATGGACGAACGACAAGGACCCTTAAGTCATTCATCATCACCCTAGTCAAAATTGGGGGCACCAAATGCTTTTCCTTTTTTGGCTACACTCAATATACCTTATCTATACAAATTGACCAATGACCCAATCTACCATAACTTACATTGGCCTCCAATCTCACACAAAATTCCTACCGACATCCCGAAGTTTGAAGCAAAACAAGGGGAGGATCTGGGTACACACATCACCACCTATAATATATGGTGCATATCAAACTCCATGTTGGATGATAGTATCCGACTATGGCTCTTCCCCAACACCCTTACTGGCAATGTCACTAAGTGGTAAATTGAGCTATCACGCGTGTCAGTTAATACCTTTGGCACGTTGGAGATGGAATTTTTAAAGCACTTTCAGTTATCCATCTGCTACGAACGGGGCGGAACTCCTTACTACTTTACACCAAGACACCGCCACCCACATCTTTGATCACATTCATGAATGGAGACATAGGTGGAGGCTAGTCAAAGTTCCCCTTTTGAATTATCTCTTAGTAGATTGGTTTTGTAAATCTCTTCTTCCCCAAATCACTAAGGACGTTTCCTTAGGTGGTGCGGTCACTAAAGACCAATCCATTCATTATGCCCAACACTTAGATTTGATTTATTCACATTCTGGCACATTATACGATGTAATCCCCAATGCCCCCAAAACTTCCAATGCTCCCACTACTCAGCAACGCGGCGCACATGCTGATGGTATTATCAGTGCTACCTCTGGGTCTATTATAAAATATCATAGCAGACACATTGCCCAGTTGTCTGTTGATCCTGCTACCCAATCAACTTCTCTTCCTACCACTATGATAAACTATGTGTGGTCTACACAAAAACCTAGCGATAAGAATAAGAAAAATACTGCTCCTTCCGAAGAGCATCCAACCAAGCAATCCAACCCAAAGCAGAATCTTGCTATGCCACCTGACAACAGAAAGGGAAAAGTTGTCAAGTTCCCTTGTAAAATTTGTGCTGAAAGCCATCCACACGTCCTAGAATGCATAGATCTTCTTGCTCAAAAGTACATTGGTCTGACCCCCATGGTCATAAACAACCCTTTCTCTATTCCACAACAACAACATCTTATTATGAACCCGCCTGAACTCCTGCAAGGGGTAAACAATGGTTCACATCATCCTTTAGCTGGTGAAGGACCATCCACCATTTACACTTTTGAAATGATCGATCTTCAAATATGAGCCAAAACTTATGGAGCTCCAGTCGCTAATGCTCAAGACACTGGCTCGAGTTCAAACCCATCACCACCCAATGATATTGATATCAAAAGGCTGGTTGCTAATCTTGTAATTCGTCCCCCAAAAGGGGCACTTCGTTGCACAACATATAATACATCTACACGTGCTTCCCATAACTATATTATTGTAGAATATTTGGCGTAAGGACCACTAGCTATGTCTGCACTCAAAGTATTATGAACTTGTCCAGCACAAAGCAAAGCTCTACTTTTGGATATTGGTGCAGATGACCCTCAGAATTCCATGCTATCAATATTCGGCATGGAGAAATGTAAACCTTCCCTTTCCCACCAGCTTGCATTTTGGGTGCATTTTTTTTCGAAAGGACATGGAGTAAATAGAACTATCACTAATGAAGGTGATTCAACCTACGTCATGTCTACTTCATGTTAGCTTGCCTTGGGTTCTCCAACCCTCTCTCCAATGTCAAATTCCATTAAATCTTTTGATGGCCATATTTTCATACCAAAAGGTTACCTTTCCAACTACCCCATCACTTTGAGTGGGAAAATGGTAATGGCAGACATTGAAGACGTGGATAAAAAAATCAAGTATAATATGATTTTTGGTTGCAGTTGGACTTATGCCATGACTTCCATCATGTCTACTATATTTTTCGTCATTATATTTCCATTGGATGGAAGGATATTCACAGTGGACCAGCTGTCCTTTTTCACCCTAGATTACTCTCTGTTACCTAGTGACACTGTACCTTTAGTGGGTTGCATACCTGACCCTTATGTTGTTAAGTTATGGTATCTTCTATGCTTATAACATTTTACTTCTTTTTCTTATTATATTCCAGAGATTAGAAATTACATGTACATAAAGTAAAGTGCAAATAGAACATTAAACGATCGACAGAAAATAGGCCAAGACAAGAGACACAAGATGTGGCAGCTAGCCAGGGGAAAACCCCACAATGTGTGGGGAAACCCTTTGATCAAATCTTCATTTTATCTTCAATAATTCAGCAGAGAGTAATAGTACAATAAATCTGATTGATATCAGCAATATCAAACCCTAGATTAGCAACATCAGCATTAGTGGCTTCATTATCAAACTAGGGTAGATGATATCTCACAAACCGACTGTCGGATTGACTTCTTTCCACCACCAAAAGTTTTAGCTTCCAGGGGAGGTTCAAATGAACCTATAGCATAATTCAGATGAGGAGATATTCTATGCCATGTAGGTCAATCTTTACTTCTGTAGTTGCAGCTTCAGTTTCAGTAGTTTCCGACTTCAACCTAGGGCAGTCGATATCTTACAGACCGTTCGTTGGATTGACTTCATTCCACCACCAAAAGTTGCGGCTTTCAGAGGAGGTTCATATGAAACTACAACACAATTTAGATGAGGAGATATTCTAGGCCACGTACGTCAATCTTTACTTCTGTAGTTACAGCTTCAGTTTCAGCAGTTTCCAGCTTCAAACTAAGGCAGTCGATATCTTGCAAATCGTTTGTCAGATTGACTTCATTTCACCACCAAAAGTTGCAGCTTTCAGAGGAGGTTCAAATGAACCTACAAAATTGTTACAAAGAGGAGATATTCTAGCCCACGTAGGTCAATATTTGGATTTGCAGTTGTAGCTTCAGGTACAACAGCTTCCGGCTTCACATGTGTGAGAGAGAGACCCATTTTTGTGCAGTAGAGAAGAGACTCATTTCTACGCAGTAGAGAGAGAGAGATGTGATGAGAAGTGTGTGAGAAAATGAGGAAAAGTCCTCTTATATTATACACAATGTTGGTGTTTGAATAGATGTGACTTTTGGACTTCTAAGCCTACATGAGTTGTAGGTCGGCTTGATAATAATTCCATAATCAAAATAAATTCATATCTCCATGAATACTTATTGGAATAGGATGATGTTTATATCAATCCTACACCTCTCAACGAGAGGAATATAATAAACATATTATTAGTCATGAATAAGATGACCGGCATGAAGTTTTTCCCTAGTTGCCAATTTTAACATATGTCAGTACTGGTACCAATCTTTTGAAGGGTTCTCCCCTGATGGGTTTTTTTCCTCTCCCGCCACCCATAGTTCTACAAATAGTTTCTATGGTCTCAACTATTCCTCATGACCCAATCAATCCCTAGATCCTCCCATCTCCTTCAGACATTGACTCTTATGGAGAACAAATGCCGCTATCACCAGTCAAATTAGCCTATAAATCCATTGAATCTACATCTGATTCTCCTGTCGCTTTGTTCACGGCTAACAATACCCTCTCCTCTACCACAACTGCTCCCTATGGTGATATCCTCAATCCAGTCCTACCTTCAGATGAAGTTATTCGAGAGATCATGTGTTTAGAGGAGTGACCTTGGGAAAACTCTCACCATCGCGTTTCGATATTTGATTTGGATGCGACACCTATACAAATCATGTCCTTTGAAGAACCTAATATCATTCCCTCGAGTTATACAACTCTCCAAACTTTGGATTCAGAAGGGGACATGGGAAGTCTTTCAAAGAAAATGCTAATTGATATTTCAGTCAAGAAAAACATCATGGAAAATATACAGATTGGATCTAATTGCAATCTTGAGGAAATTGTAAGCTTCACCTACCTTTTCATGGAATTCCATGATGTATTCTCTTGGTCTTACAAGGAAATTCCCGGCATAGATCCATTTATTGTCGAGCATGAGATAAAGGTTTATGAAAATACTAGGCATGTCTGCCAAAGACTTCGACCAATCCACCCTCGCAAAACTGCAGCCATCAAGACTAAGGTGGAAAAATTGTTATGTGATGGTTTTTTTTACCCCGTTCCCTTAACGAAATGGGTTTCCAATCTGGTTCTTGTAGATAAAAAATAGGGTACCATCCATGTTTGTGTCAACTACTAGGATTTGAACACTGTGTGTCCGAAAGATAATTATCTAAGACTGTCCATCGACCAAATTATCGACAATTTAGATGTTTTTGAATCCTTCTCATTTAAGGATGGTTTTTCAGGCTATAACTAGATCACCATAAAACCTGTGGACCAACACAAAATTGCCTTCATTTTCCCTTGGGGATTATTTTCATATAGAAAACTTTGATTTAGTTTAAATAATTATAGAGAAAAATTTCAATGGGCCATGGAATATGCATTCCATGATATCAGACACATTGTTCAAGCTTACTTGGACGACCTTCCAGTCCATTCCAAGAAGTGAACCGAACACCTAGTTCATCTACGAGCAATTTTTCCTAGGTGCAAGTTCTATAACTTACATGTGAATCTGAACAAATGAGTTTTCTTTGTCAAGTTTGGATGCCTACTTGGTTTTATTGTCTCCAAACATGGGATTAGGGTTGATCTTGATAAGGTAAAGGCAGTTACTCAATTTCCCAAACCACAGTAAATTTTATAGCTCTAACGTTTGCAAGGGAAAGCAAACTTCTTACAAGGATTCATCGTAAACTATGCCAAGAACAATGTAAACTTTGAAATGGGAACTATAAACTCAAAACGGGAACTCTAGCCAAAAAACCCCGAAAAAACATCAAAAACAGTGCTAAAAACGAAAAGTGTGTATACTGGAACAATGATTTTATTTTTTAGGGGTCAATTTTGAACATATTTTAAAAATGGTAGTGACTACAAGCTTTACTATGAAATTTTCGTGCAAAATATAGCTTCCAAAATAAAAAGTGATGATACTAGAACGATGAATTTTTTTTTTAGGGTCAATTTTCGAACTTTTTAAAAAATGCTAGTAAAACCAAATTTTTATGTGTCAAACAAAGTTGTTTATGAGGAAAAAAACACATTAATGTTTTTGGTGGAATATCATTTTTCTTTCCTAAGTATACATTCAACATGTTTTCAACCATTACATGCCATGGTTATTTCACCTAAACATAAATGGACAAATTTATCATATCACATCAAGCACATTTTCCTGATTATCCTTATTTTAATTTTGAGCATGACAAATTCATAGGAGGCCAGGATTTCACCAAAAAGAGGAACTAGAGTCATATTACAGTGAATCTCCTCTAATGACCCTCGCTAAACTGATCACCCTCTCCATAAAATATGTTCACAAAAAGTTCACAAGGAATCCTAGAAGCAAGTTTCATTTGTTCTAAAGCAACTCAGTTACACCTCAAGAACCTTGTTACTCCCTCATAAATGTGTTCCCGAGAAATTAAGGTAGCATAACTTCATTTGCTATGAATAAATCCCAAACCTAGATGCCAGAGGATTTTCTCTCAAGAATGAAATAATTGGAAAAAACAAGCAAGTTCCCACAAGATAACTCTAGTGTCAATCACAATCCTAATAATGCATCATCAGTGAAATCATACCCCACATGTAGGGAGAATACGATGAGCTACCTACGACCACTTGATTTACTTTGATTAGAGTATCTAAGGCCATAATAATAATCTATTATAATTTCTTTCCAAACCTTTAAAGGAAGGTCACTTTCATTGTCATCTTATGAACCACTATAATAACTTTGATGGAGTTTTAAATATAGTTACATGGTATTTTGTGTTTGTCTTATTTTGTTGCATGTGACTCATGAGGAGCACATGGACGCTAATACCATAATGGGAAACACAATCAAAATGAGCAAACTAAGTTTGGACTTCCATTAATATCAATTACCACTAAGAGAGGATTACATTTATCAAATTCACTGTGAATATCTTAACTACAGCATAAAAACATCTCCCTTGGCAACAATTCTAAAAATTCAATTAGGTCAAGAATTTACACCCAATATAAGGAGACACCCCTATTAATATGGTTTTCAATGTGTTTCTTCCCCCACTATTATCAATTATATGTTACCCATCCTCATATCTAAATAAAATAAAAGGGATAAATAAAATAAATGAAAAGAAGTCCAATGGGGGAGGTAAGGAATCACCCCAAACAGTGCTTACTGGGCATCCAATACTATATATATATAGTGTGTGTGTGTGGGGGGGGGGGGTGGGGGGCGGGGGTTGCGTCTATGAATAAATAAAAATCATGGTTGTGTGTGAATAATGTTGTTTAAAGAAATTCGTTATAAAACTACAAAGAAGAAAGATGAGGTTTTACAACCAACTAAATTGAGACCTCCTTTTCTAAACAGTCAAAAGAAAGTAGGAACAGTATAGATAGGTTGAAACCCTCTTCCTTTCCAGTATAAAAGAAAAGGAATTTATCAGTCTTGAAATAAACATTATATATAGAGTTTGATAAATTTCTTCACCAAGAGTCATATCCACTGTAAACAAGACTTAGACAAGTAAACATTTACTGTCAAAAAATGTAGCTAAATATCATGAAGATAAAGAAAATGCAACTTATGCTTGGGAATATATACATATCGCATAAGCTCTGTGTCCAAATGGCTAATGGTCGTGAGAGAAAACTAACCAATTTGTATAAAAGAAACAAGTTTATAATGAGAGCCACAACAGTGGCAGATAAAAGAAACGAATTTATAACAAGAGCCACAATAGTGGTGGATGGAAGTCCGTGACAAGAACAGAAAGGATAATCTACCTTTGAATTTTCTTTGCTGCTTACTTAGGTATACTCTGTAACATTTTCTTGATCTGCACTTGAAACTAGATCCAAGATCATTCAAGCTTTATTCAAGACAAAAAGCTCTTTTTAGGATAGAGAAGTAAAAACTATATTTGAGATCCCACTTTTACAAATTTGCAATGGAAATTTTTTATTAATGTCCCAAAAAATTCATACATATGCGTGTACCAATATAAATATGTTAGAAAAGAAAAAACTATTGTAATTAAATAAATAAATTTAACAATATCATATATAAACACTAAATAAACATGGATAGAACAGGCCAACTAAGTATAAAAATCGAGACATGGATAGAACAGACTAACTACGTACAAAAATTGAGACATGGATAAAACAGACTAACTATGTACAAAAATCAAGCCAATGAATCTCAATAATAAAATATATATCATCAAGTGACTAACTACGAACAAAAATGGAGGCAATGAATCTTGATAATAAAATATATATCATCAAGTTCATCGCAAATAGATAGTACATTCATTTGTGAATAATCATGTTCCTCTTAAAATAGATATAGTATTTAGTTTCTTAAGATGGATATACTATTTACTTTCTATTTGTACCTATATAGTTTCTTTCTTATACAGAGACACACATAATTATATGAAGACACAAAAAGGGAGATAGATATTTATGTTGTTATAATAGATAAAAAAAAAAAGACAAATTACATTAGCCCTGTGATGTGAATTTTTTTATGAAAATAAGGCACAGCACATTCATATTATCATTGCAAGAAATTGAAGAGGTTGAAAAACAAATCTAAAATGGCATCTATGCTCAACAATATGTCGGTTGAGCCCTATGATGTGAACTGCTTGTTTGTTGTCAATGCCCTGTAAAAGAGTTGGATTAAAGATGTTTTAGAACTTCATTTCCGAAAAGGAAAAAATTTTATTGTAATTTTTTTTTTCATTAAATAGATCGTATTTTGTCAACATTAAATGGATTGGATTTTGTCAAAATCGTTAACAAAATGTATGCCATGAAATCAAATGAAAAATGCGCCAATCGATGTACAGTGTACAATATGAAAACCAGTGTATTGCCACATCACATAACTCGATAATAATATGCTCCACTTATATAATCAGATTTTCATTAATACCCAGAGTTTACCTGAGTCTATATTTATTTCACTTTGCCAAAAACATAATCACAATCGAAAAGAACCGTAAACTAAGATTTGTTCATTTGAAGGGTCGCAAAACCATAAATATATAATTTTACGAGGGATTGCATAGTGATATATAGTTTTTTGCAATTGTTAAGGGCAGATACTTATGATTTCGTTCCATCTGCATAGGATGGAAAAAACTATATAATTATAACACCAACGTGTTAGGATGAGATGAGAGTTGTTACCTATTTCAAAATGTAGCATGTGCTAGGAATTGCATTAGGAATTGCATCACTTGGGCTTTGAGGGATATGGAGCAAACAAAGAAATGCCCACACACTTTCCACCTGGAACAAGGAATGGCATAATGTTTTTCTGCTTTTTAAGAATCTTCCTTGCAACTTGAGTAGGATATATATTTGATGCAATTTTCTTTTATTACCATGCTTGACTACGGAATAGATTGCCTGGACTTTGGAAAAATTGATCTCAATAAGGCATTTATGTGAAAAATGATTTTATTTGTTTTGATTAGGTCTATATCATTTTTATTTGCTGCTGAGTATGGGAGAGCTCTTGATATAGATAAAATATTTGAAGAGAAAGAATATGGTTTACAGGTTGATGAGAATAATGGTTACACATTTTCTTATCCTCTGAATGTACCCAAGCGACAATGCAAATTGAAGTGGATAGAGTCCAGAAAGCAAGAATGATATTCTTCAGTTGCGCCCCTATCTATCAATGCCCGACAGTGCATTATTTCCGAACATTGAGACATCAAAGACAACCTTGTTATTTATGTTTCGATAGTTCCTCCAAACAATTGCTTTCTAACTTCGAACGACAAGAACACATGGGATGCAAAAGATGTCGCTGAGTCTATTCTTTCTGACAATAAAACCCAAATAACGCCAAAGGTGACCCCAATTCAATTCCCAGCAGTGCCACCACCGCAGATCTTTTGCAGGGCTAGGATTTCTTCGATTAATATCGTATTGGATTCCCAGTAACCACTGTTTGGGGCAATTCGTAGTAGATGGGGTGATTCTAAGAATCACCCAGCCACCACCCAACCACCACCACTGGTGGCAGGGCGATTCTCAGAATCACCCCAAACAGTGCTTACCCCTGTTACTAGAAACGCGATGGGAGCATTCGTTTCCGAAAAAAAACGCAAAGAAAATGGAACGATACGGAAAACGCCATTTTGTACGGTCGTTTTCATTTTTTAACCCAGGAAACCGGTTTCTCCATAAACGAATGGGCTTTTGACACGGTTTTCTGAGAAACATTGTTCTGGCTCCTTTGTAACGCTAGTCTCATTCTAATTGGACGTTCCGCAGAATAAAAAAGGCAAAGGTTGGTTTTCTTAGAAATGTTGCTCTGGTTAGTTTGTAATGTTGGTTTCATTGTAACTTTGGACCCAATCTAAATTTTTAGAGGTGGTTTCATGGTTTACTGTATTTAGCCTAAAATTTCTTACACAATATTGTCTATTTAGAGATTTTAACAACATTGTCTCTTACTATGTTTTTTAATGTTTTAATTATGTTTTCTTAATTTCTGTATTAGTTTTATTTAAAAGTGTATTTAGTGTAGAGTTTTTTATATAGTTTTATTGTATTTAATATTTAATAATAGTTTTTTTATACAAAACTATAAATTTAAATGCACACAGTTACATTATATATTATTTTTATTATTAAAAGAATTAAATTATTATTATAATGGATTAACTATAAAGTTTGATAGTAATTTTTTTTAGGTTTTGTCTGGTAATTGCTTACCAAATACTACAATATAGCCCAAATTTGAGGTCCGCTCAAATAATATGGGAGAATATACACATGATATGCGAGATCATGTACTCATCAGGAAATTTCTAGGGATATGGCCTTCAAAAAAATCCACTCTCACTAGGTCCAAATCAAGTGGAAATGGAAAGGTCAAATCAAGCTTGAGTTCAATGCCAAAGCTTTCTTCACTGTTAGAGGATCAAACATGGGTATTTGAGAATAAACTATGTAAGCAACACAAGTTTTGTTTCTCACTATGAATATTTGAGAATGGTCTATGTGAGCAACTAAAGCCTATGAGCAACTACTTATGAACCACATTATTGTAGAATGCGGATGATGTGTGCTTTGTTTTATGTTTTTCACATTTTTCTTGTTTTTTTCTCTCTCCTCGTTTCTTGAATGCGAAACCTCCAAACTTCGTTTCTCGTCCCGTTGTCGTTTCTTGTCTCGTTTCCCGTTTCTCGTTTCTGGTAACATAGGTGCTTACTGGGCATCCAATACGAGAAATCCTGGCCTTGCAAAAGATCTGCGGTGATGGCACTACTGGGAATTGAACTGGTATTGTGTATATATCATATTTACATTTTAACACACATATATGTATAGACTTGAAGTCAGAGAATCATATTTAAGATGCAACTTTTGTTTTTTTATTCACCTTTAAAATGGGCCAATGAAGTCACCCACTCGAATTATACAATGCCAAATTAATAAGTGCAAAATTTCGTAAATAGTTCAGCCCAGGATTAATTCAACATAAACCGTTCGACCCAGATTGCCAATGGCTCTTCATCTCTAATCGAGGTATTTTGATTGTGAGATATTCAGATTCTATAATCTCTCATGAAATGAATGGGATGATGAAATGAATAAGATGTGAAGATTCTCATGCATTGAATGAGATGATGAAATGAATAAGTTGGGATATTGGTTTTATGATCCTCTTGAGGCATTGTAGATGTTTGCATTCTGAGGCTTTCTAAAACATTATTACTTCTCTTTGTTATCTGGCCTATATAGTGTACCGTATGTTTGTTTCTCTTTTGCAAGCGAGCGAGTCCATCTTTAAGCGAGTGTGAGATTGCCATCAGAAGTGCATATGCAAGCGAGCGAGTTCATGTTTTATCTGGTTCTCTTGCAAGCGTTCGACTCAAGTTTCTTATAACCTGGAATCAATGCTATGAATTGAAGAATCGCCGGGTGGTGGGGCTATTCTGAGAATCGCCCCGCCACTGTCCCACCACCACCACTGGTGGCGGGGTGATTCTGAGAATCGCCCCACCACCTGGTGATTCTCAGAATCGCCCCAAACAATGCTTACTGGGCATCCAATACGTGAAATCTTAGCCCTGTGAAAGATCTAAGGTGATGGCACTGCTGGGATTGAACTGGTATTGTGTATATATCATATTTACATTTTAACACACATATATGTATAGTCTTGAAGTCGGAGAATCATATTTAAGATGCAACTTTTGTTTTTTTATTCACCTTTAAAATGGGCCAATGAAGTCACCCACTCAAATTATACAATGCCAAATTAATAAGTGCAAAATGTCATAAATAGTTCGGCCCAGGATTAATTCAACATAAACCATTCGACTTCCTATTTTAATTCAGTTTTGTTGCATCGGATTTGTATTTTGTTAAATCTGAGGAAGTCATTTTCTTAAATCGTCCTTTTACTTTTTGTCATGCAATTTTGTTGGTAGTTTAATTCATTTATACTCTTTGTCATGTATGACAATTCAACTGGGTTACATTCCTTACTTTGCTCAGTAAGAAATGGAATTGAATGAAAAGACAGGCCGATAATATTGTTAACCGTCATTTCAACTCATCAAATAAGCTATAATCCTACATTCTCTAGGTAGGATATGGAATTGAATGGAAAGCTAGGCAGTGCGAATAAAAAAAGTAGGGACCCAAGTTAATCTTCAACCAAATGGCTGGTTCCTTTTTGGAATATTTTTCCCTATATATAATGTATATAAAATTTATCGCCATTATTTGTATCATGAATTATAATGTTGTGTTGGTTTTATTAACAAAAATATTTGATATTGTTGACCTAAATCAATTAATTCATATTTTTGGATTTGGCATTTGAAATACAAGATAAAGAAATACATATATTCGATGATTGTAACAATATTTATAACTTTGCGTTCAGAACTTTCGATACTTTGTAGTTGTAGTAGCATTTATAACTATAATTTGGTGGCTTTTGGCTCTCGATATTCAATGATTGTAACAATATTTATAATTGTGCGTTCAGAACTTGATGCTCTGTAGTTGTAGTAGTATTTATAACTTTAATTTCTTATTTTTATTCAGGATATATTATTTTGAAAATTCGTTATACTGAACCGTGCAAGATTATCTGGTAGTGAACTGTAGATATGTTACTTACATTAAAGTGAAATAGACACTACCAAGTTTTCATGGTGATTTAACTTACTTAACACAAACATATTCTATAATCTCTCATGAAATTAATAAGATGTGCAGATTTTCATGCATTGAATGAGATGATGAAATGAATAAGTTGGGATATTGGTTTTATGATCCTCTCGAGGTGTTGTAGATGTTTGCTTTCTGAGGCTTTCCAAAACATTACTGCTTCTCTTTATTATCTGGTCTGTATAGTCTACCGTCTATTTTTTCTCTTCTGCAAGCGAGTGAGTCCATCTTCAAGCGAGCATGAGATTGCCATCAGAAGTGCATCTGCAAGCGAGTGAGTTCGTGTTTTATCTGGTTCTCTTGTGAGTGTTCGACTAAAGTTGCTTATAACCTGGAATCACTACTGGGAATTGAAGAATTGTTGGGTCGTGGAGCGATTCTTAGAATTGCCCCGCCACCGCCACTGGTGGCGATGCGGTGGCGGGGCGATTCTGAGAATTGCCCCACCACCCGGTGATTCTAAGAATCGCCCCCAAACAGTGCTTACTAAGCATCCAGTATGAGAAATCCTAGCCCTGCGAAAGATTTAAGGTGATGGCACTGTTGGGAATTGAACTGGTATTGTGTATATATCATATTTACATTTTAACACACATACATGTATAGTTTTGAAGTTGAAGAATCATATTTAAGATGCAACTTTTGTGTTTTTATTCACCTTTAAAATGGGCCAATGAAGTCACCCACTCAAATTATACAATGCCAAATTAATAAGTACAAAATGTCGTAAATCGTTCGGCCTAGGATTAATTCAACATAAACCATTCAACTCAAGTTGCTTATAACCTTGAATCAATAATCGTTTGGGTTCATAAGGAAAGTGATATATATTCATTTTAAAATCAATCAATGTAATTAAAATGACCCCAATACATGTATAAGTTGACCCAGATATCAATGGAATGGTCAGTGTGTGTAAGTACCTGATGGGGGCAGGAGGTAGGCCACACATATATATATAGCCATCGACACTGGATCGAGGTAAAACACTTTGTATAAGGGCTTGGACCCCTAACTGTTGGTGGGTCGATGAGGTGGGTCCACACTGTGCTCACAATTCAAATTTTGTTTCTAAGTCGTGGAGCTAATATATATATGTTTTCATTATATGATGTGGGTTCTATGAATAAATTAAAATCATGGTTATGTGTGAATAATGTTGTTTAAAAAAATTCATTATAAAACTACAAAGAAGAAATATGAGGTTTTACAACCAACTAAATTGAGACCTCCTTTTCTAAATAGTCAAAAGAAAGTAGGAACAGTATAGATAGGTCAAAATCCTCTTCCTTTCCAGTATAAAAGAAAAGGAATTTATCAGTCTTGAAATAAACATTATATATAGAGTTCGATAAATGTTTTCACCAAGAGTCATATCCACTGTAAACAAGACTTAGACAAGTAAACATTTACTGTCAAAAAATGCAACTAAATATCATGAAGTTAAAGAAAATGCAACTTACGCTATGGAATATATACATATTGCATAAACTCTGTGTCCAAATGGCTAATGGCTGTGAAAGAAAGCTAACCAATTTGTCTAAAAGAAATGAGTTTATAACGAGAGCCACAACAGTGGTAGATAAAAGAAACGAGTTTATAACAAGAGCCACAACACTGGTGGATTGAAGTTTGTGACAAGAATGGAAAGGACCATCTACCTTTGACTTTGCTTTGCTGCTTACTTAGGTATACTTTGTAACAGTTTCTTGATTTGAAACTGGATCCAAGATTATTCAAGCTTTATTCAAGACAAAAAGCTCTTTTTAGGATAGAGAAGTAAAAACTATATTTGAGATCTCTCTTTTACAAATTTGCAATGGAAATTCTTGATTAATGTCCCAAAAAAGTCATACATATGAGTGTACCAATATAAATATGTTAGAAAAGAAAAATCTATTATAGTTAAATAAATAAATTTAACAATGTCATATATAAACATTAAATAAACATGGATAAAACAGGCCAACTAAGTACAAAAATCGAGAGATGGATAAAACAGGCTAACTACGTACAAAAATCGAGACAATGAATCTCGATAATACAATATATATCATCAAGTGACTAACTACGAACAAAAATGGAGACAATGAATCTTGATAATACAATATATATCATCAAGCTCATCTCAAATAGATAGTACATTCATTTGTGAATAATCATGTTCCTCTTAAAATAGATATACTATTTAGTTTCTTAAGATAGATATACTATTTACTTTCTATTTGTACCTATATAGTTTCTTTCTTACATAGAGATACACATAATTATACGAAGACAAAAAAAGAGAGATAGATATTTACATTGTTACAATAGATTAAAAGAAAAAATAAGACAAATTACATTAGCCCTGTGATGTGAACTTTTTATGAAAATAAGGCACAACACATTCATATTATCATTGCAAGAAATTGAAGAGGTTGAATAACAAATCTAAAATAGCATCTATGCTCAACAATATGTTGGTTGAGCCCTGTGATGTGAACTGCTTGTTTGTTGTCAATGCTCTGTAAAAGAGTTGGATTAAAGATATTTTATAACTTCATTTCCGAAAAGGCAAAAACTTTATTGTAATTTTTTACTTCATTAAATAGATCGTATTTTTTCAACATTAAATGGATTGGATTTTGTCAACATTATTAGAAAAATGTACGCCATGAAATCAAATGAAAAACGCGCCAATCGATGTACAATTGTACAATATGAAAAACTGAACTCAATAAGCCATTTATGTGAAAAATGATTTTATTCATTTTGATTAGGTCTATTGAATCAAATTGGTTTTCAATAGGTTTGTTTGAGTATGTGAGGTTTCTATTGTCTTATTAATTCAAGTGGAAGAGATCTTTCTTACATATCATTAGATTATGAAGTGACATTGGACATAATTAAGCTTTGGGCCATACCCTTTTAGAAACAACAACCCAAACTAAATGATTAGTTAAAAAGAATTAGAAATTTCACAAATATAGTAAACCAATATTAAGTGTGATTTATGGCCTTAAATGAGTTTTGAAGGGTAAACTTTGAAATGCCACAAAATTGAAATTAGAGGTCAATAGAGTGTGTGAGGTCCAATTATTGGATAGGGTTCTTGAGAAAATGCTCCTATAACATTAGAGTTAAACATGAGGCATCTCAAGTCAAGTGCCTAATGGTTAAGAGCATGTGTTTCCTCCTAAGAGGTCATAGGTTCAAAAACCAGAACGGGTTAGAGTAGGTATGCCTTCGTAGACAATAATCAAATCGTTGTGTGGAGGTGGGTTTCTTATCCCACAAACAAGGGGGTTTCATACACCAATTTGGTGTCTAGCTTGGCTATGACCTTAAAATTGGATAATAATAATAATTAGGATATAGATTGTTAGAAATTCATAAACTATAAGGGTGAAAGCATAGAGCTGGGTTACACTTTTTGGCAAGAGATGGCACGTTTGGGTGGAAAAAATGATTGCTCAATTGAGCCCTTTTTAAGCGCTCGATCGAGCTGTTTGAGCACTTAAACAATGTAACCCAATGTTATTTAGGAGCTCAATTTAGCCATGTCTTTGCAGTAGTCAAATGAAGGAGATTGGGTTTTGGATTTATTTTCTGGCTCAGGTAAGTTTTATTATATGGAATTGAATTTCAATATGTTATTTATTAATGTATATGTCATTGTACTAATTTATTTAATTATTTCTTTTGTGCTTGATAATTAGGTACAACACTAGCATGTTTCCTTCAAAAAGGAAGAAATTGCACTGCAATTGAAAAAGATCCAATACAATGCAATTTCATTCAGCAAAGAATTAATGCTCTTCAATTTCTTCCAGATGCAATGCAAGAAATTGGGCTGAAGAAAGGGGACTTTAGTGAATCACGTGTGGAAAAAAAGGCAAAGGAACCCCAACCACCATTACATGGAATGTTTGGAAAGACATACATTGGGAGATTCACAGACATCAAAGATCCATTAGAAGAGTAAAATGAGCAAAAGGAAGTAGAAAATATTATGGAAGAAGACAATGATAAGACCCTAGAGGACGAAGAGTTTGGATTACGTGACATTGTTGATTAAGTTTAAGTTATTCTTGGAAATCAAGCTTTGCAATGTTTTGACTTTGACATTTTATGAGAAGAATAAACACTCAATTAAGGTTGTTATGCGTTTAATATTTCTAAGATGTGATTTTCGCACTAATTTTTAAGGTAATCATTATTTTGAAAAAAAAATATTATTATTAATTTGACATGAATTCATAAAAAAAGAGCTATTTTTAACCATTTTTTAGTTATAAACTATGCATATAAATTGTGATTTGAATGTCAATTCTAGCAAAAAATTATCAAAATGTGTAGTTTTTTAGTTATATTTATGTTAAAAATGGTTATTTTTATGTCCGTTGTTAAAAAATATTGTTTTTTAGAAACAATTGTTTCATGTGGATTGAAAAATTAATTAAAGATGTATAAATATGTAGAATATCGAAAATTCTAAATATCGACCTCCTAATTTAAAAATGCAAAACAATAAAAACCTCACTTAAAAAAAAGTTAAAATTAAAATAAAAAACAAGAAAATGTGAAGAAAATGACCACTTCAAAAATGATCAAATTTACAAAATAATTATTTACATTTCATACATTAGAAAATTTAAAGCCAAAAAATAGGTCTTTTAAAAAAAGAGGGTGATGCAAAATACTCACTTTTTTAAATCAACATGAAAATCACTACCATTCTAAAACGTAATGTACATAAAAAAAAATAAAGTGCCAAAAACTATGCTCTAAAAAAAACATGTGCGTTATGCATCATCCCTTTTCAAAATCAGGTCACTTTTTTGCTATCTCTACGAAACGGGTAACAATATCATTTCCCGTTTCAAAGTTTACATTGTTCAAGCTGACGAAAGGATTTATGTACCTACTGAAGAAGGGAGTACTATATTTCTGGGGTGATCAAGCCCAACGATCATTTGCTTCCTTGAAAGAGCCACTTATATCTACCCCACTACTTAGTGATCCCAACTATTTGCGCGAATTTCTCCTCTATCTGGCATCCTTTCCATCCTCTATTTGAATGGTGTTGGATCAAAATCATGATGATCTTAGTAAGCATGTGATCTATTATCTCTCGAAAGGCTTGGCTAGTTCTGAACTCTAATATTCACTTATGGAAAAGACATCCTTGGCAGTTGTATTTGGTGTCAATCACTTTCAACACTATATTGTTGCGACAAACTACCACCATTTCTTTGTAGAATCCTATGAGACACATTTTGTCTCGTCAAGTCAATGAAGAATAATATTACAAATGGATTGTGATCCTCCAACAATTTGATCTGGTCTTCACCACTGCTAAGGCAAAAAAATCCTTAGTCTTCGCAGAACTATTGTTGGATCTTCCCATTGTTGATCCAAATGGGATAGCCCATGATACTCTTCCGAATGAATATTTCTATCTAATCGACTCAACTGACCCTTGGTATTGTGACATTCTATTATACTTCAAAGTGCAACGATTCCACCTTGAACTATGGTCAGGTGACCGTCGTCGCATTCGCCACCAAGCTTGACATTATTTAGTGTTGAATGATACTTTATATTGTCATCATCGATACAGTTCTTTGAAATTGCCTCACTCATGAAGAGGTGGAACACATTTTAAATGACTTCCATGCTAAGGCTACTGGACAAGTGGACGCTGTGGACGCTGTTAATGGCGTCTTAAAAACCATGATCCACTAGTTAGTAGGTAACCAAAAAACCCACTGGTACTATATGTTATATCCTGCATTGTGGACATATCGAACTTTAGTAAAACTTGCTACAGGATTTACACCATTCCAATTGACTTATGGCCTAGAAGTTGTACTACTTGTCGAGTGCTAGATTCCTTCACTGAAACTCATTGTTGAACTCTTTCCTGACACCACTGCTAAAGAAGAGAATTTACTATATCTCAATCAACTCGACGATACCCATCGAGTTTCCACACTAGGACTCAAAGCCCATTAGCATAGGGTCAAAGCCCAATATGACAAAAATATCAAGCCTCGTTCTTACTAAGAGGGTGATCTTGTTTTACTGTATTATCAAAAAAACAACCTCTTAGGAGCAGGAACACTTCAACTGTTATGGATTGGTCCATATGTCATCACCAAGGCCCTCCCAAAAGGTGCCTATGAACTTCATGACTGTGAAGGAGTCCCACTCGTGGAACACCGAAATAGGCTCTATCTAAAAAATTATTGCACTAGGCATGTGCTTTGTGATTTTATGTACTTATAAGTTTTGCTTCTTTTAAATGTGATTGGATTTTTGGCATTTTGTGAGCATTTGTCTCATACATGTCTCTTGTTGTGCAAATGTCTTCATCACCCTTACCATATTTAGGATACATAGATGCTGCTAGTCATCACGCACGGCACATTGCATCCGCTGCTTGGGTCATTTACACACCTGAGTTGGAACTACTTTATTCAAGGGGAGTCTTTCTTGGGACTGCCACCAACAATATTACTAATTATATGTCTGTAAATTCACTTCTCACTGAAGCATCATCTTGGGACATCTCTAATCTAGTGGTTAGGATATAATCTCAACTTGTCATTATGCAATTGAAAAATCATTATCGCATTTGCAATCCAATATTGTTATGTCATTATTTAAGGGTAGGACTCTTGGAACGTCAATTTGAGTTCGTTACATATGAACACATTCCTCGAGAATTTAATGCAATTTCTGACTCATTAGCAAACAATGTATTATATTGGCATCTATCTCATTTATTATAGATACATGCATGAAAGTAAATATTTACATAGTTAAAATGCTACAAAAATATTAAAAAAACATTTACATAATAAAAATGCCAATATATAGCCCACGGGGCTTTGGATTGACGGTGATTGGGTGCGATGTTAAGGCACTCCTTGTGATAGGTCACCGGTTCAAATCCCCCGTGGGTACTTAGGTTAGTCTTAACGTAGAAAAAAAAAAATGCCAATATAATATAATATATAAATATATATATAACATAATATAATAATAATTAAATTATATATATATATATCGAATCGAGTATTTTACATCAAAAAATTCCCAAAAATTGGGTGTTTTAACTACAAAATGGCTCTATTAAGCCTCGCTATGACAGCTGCTGGCTATAAAATGCCACTGCTAAGGAGTCTACTGCTCATGAAAAATCAGAACAACTTTAGCTAACCTCCTAAGAGGAACTAGAAACCGTTCAGGCACACCGACTGTGTGTCACTGGATATGGGCAGGAATCTCCCTCATGGGAAGAGGAGGAACACCTATGCTCAGACCTTTGAGGTTCCTCAGAACCTCGCAGAGACTTTGAGCATCATCTCCATATTCAACAGCTGCTACACCCACACCAGCCCTAGGTAGTCAGTCCCCTCGCCTTGCTTGACGGGGCATTCCCTCAGGTCACACTGGTTCCACATCTGTGTCAAGAAAATGCTGCATGTCAGTACTTATTCATCCATAAAATAAAAAGCATTACATAAACATTTAAAAGTTAAATAATACATTAAGTACTCTAGAAAACCTTCTTACCTTAAGTCCCCCAATTAGGGAAAATTTTAAAGATTGAAAATTATCTTGAAGTTTCAAAACATTGGCGAATCTTAGTATTCCCTAATATGCAAACTATAAACAATTTATTGATGTATTTGTAAAATTGTTCAAATTTTTAATGATTTTATATATACTTTCTATATAATGTTGGTGATTTTAAAGTTAAAATAATTTTATATTGTAAAATTTGGGCGAATCATTCTTATAAAAAATAGAAATTGGCGATTCGTTTTTTGGAAGAATCATTGAAAATTAGGCCATCTATGAATATTAGCCCCTAAAATTTTCCATGCCCCCAATGACTGCCAGGTGGAAGAATCAACTCCAAATCTCCTGTAAAGTCCATTCATTCATAGGCATAGTCATCAATCATCAAAATCTAGCCGCTAAGCCACTCGAAGAAGTCATCTTCGAAGAAGTGACAGATTGGTCCCCCTCCAATACGAGTAACCAATGAAGCCCATCGCCCTTTCCTTGGTTCCCTAGGAGCAACCTCACCCAAGCTAATCCGTGGCCTCATCACAGGCACTCTCTCAAGTAAGAAGGACACAATACGAGTACCATACCCAAATTCCCTTTGGGTATGAGTCTTACAGCTTGTCAACTCTGCCTTCAATTGGCAAAGAACTCCCTCACACCAGTTGAATATCTGAGGCAATAAGCAGTTAATAGAAAGTAACATTTGAGCCTTCGTCACTACATGAGGACTCTTGGACCCTGCCAAGCACATGATCATCCACAAAATGGCCCTCATGGGCCTTGTCCTAATCCGCTAAATAGGGACTCTGTTTCTCACTAAACCACTACCAGGTCTACAGTGAGTTTGGACCAACTCGAGGGTGGTCTGTGGATCTATCCTTCCCCTAGTCAAATTCAATCATGAACCTCTACATGATAAACCTATTATAAATTATATGTCATCTCTGTCGATCAAGATCTCATGATCCCCAATCTGGAACACCCCTTGGTGTTCATCCCCTGTTGGATTATCCAACTCAGAAGTTCTTCCTGACCCTTCATTAGGTCAAGCCTTGTATACTTCATCAAGCCACATCTTTGCAAAGAAAGTATGCATGCTGGATCATTTAGCATCTATAGTACTCACTGTCATGAGCTCTTTCTCTCCACAAACTCATGATGATGGTTCAAAACCTGCACAAAATCACCCATAAATAAGTCAAAATGATGGGAAGATCACAAATATATCATGCAATGGGGTTTGAAAATGCGCTTATGTTGCCTAATTCCCCCCCTAGGGCTCATAGGGCATGCTAACACACCTCTGAAAGTTGTGAAGGGCATTAACAATCCTCTAGACCTAGTGGGGAGCGTTAGGCACATACAACTGACTAGGGTTTCCCCAAGCTAAAAAATTTCACCCTTAATGCAGCTAGAAAAGGTAAAATAATGTAAGATAAAGGTTAGACCATCTACTTGGAAAAAAAAACATGTCAAATGGTCGCTTGGATTGCTCGCTATTGCCTGGGGAAGGTTTGCTCCTCTTTCACTCCAAAACACTCTCATAGAACTCAAATGGTGAAAATGAAGGTTCCCAAACCTTCTTATAGTCACTCTGGAGGTATGACTCACCTTAGTTAGTCATTGAAATATAAGTTTTTCATTTCCTATGTTGTTTATCATACACCATTTCGATATATTGTCAATATTACTCATGCTTTGATGAAGAGGCTTTAGTGCTAAATTGTAGAAATGACCATGTTTCATTCACTATGAGTGCTTTCTTTTATGGGATATTTTCTCTCTCTTGAATTGAAAAATCCTCGAGTTTTCTTCATCAGTCACGTAAAACTCCTAGATGACAATATGAGCGCTTTCTTTTTTGGGACTCTTACTCTTAAATTGAAAAATCCCCGATTTTTTCCCTTCTTCAGGCTCGCTAAATCTATGAAGAAGGCATGAGAAATTCCTTTTTCTCTTTTTCCTTGCTCATTAAACTAAAGCATATACCACGAGTTTTCTTCATTTGACTCATTGAAATTTGATGAAGATATATTGAGTTTGTCTTCATGTGACTCATTAGAATTTCACGAAGAATAGCGAGTTTACTCCATCCCCTTGTACTTGTAACAAAATGAAGCAAACATCTATTGAACATAGGTTTATCACTTTTTCTAGACTCAATAGAGTAGCTTACAGAAAAGGAACTATGTTGGGTATATGATTAAATCGTTGTCGCACTCGATTAACAACTATGGCAAAGGGACCCCCTTGCAGTTTCTCTTTACGATCTTTTCAGACTCTCTAAATATGAAAATACCACCGATTTTACCATATGGACTCATTAAATTTAATCAGACAGGGAAAATTGGACAACACAATTGCTTTATGTTTGTATTTGGAAAGATTTTTTTGCAGTAGTCATTCCCTTGAACATGGCACTCCCTTAGTAAAACCTCCTTTTTCGGCCTCTCAAAAGAAGCTTAGCATCCTATGATTTTAGCCTATATACTCTGATGTTTCTACATCCCTGTATCCTAACACTCTTTGGTGTTCATGAGTCTAGAGCTGCTTGGTTAAAACCTTGTGCCGTGCCTTCTATTGTTCGAGAGATCCCTTGATCCTCTATTTCCTATACCAATTGTCAATCATATACTTCCATCATGCCTTTTGTCGATTTGACCCATTGCTCAAAATCTATCCTTAAAAAATAATCATTCTTGTCCCATTTCATGTCAACTGATGTAGGACACATTATTGCCTACCTTTTGACATGTCTCTTCTTATTGACTTCAACACTCTATCTCAGAAGTAGATATAGAAGCATATCAGTGCCTTGGAACTTGTAGACATTAGTGGAAGGTTACCTTGTTTTTGATCGAGGATTTTCATTATTGGCTTTCAGTTGAATGATTCTGCGAGTGTTCAATGACAACATCATTATTCACACTCACTAGATTGTACTGCGGATCTTGGAGACCATCATCATTATTGATGGCCATCCTCGTACCAGTTAACAGTTTTCATTATTGATTGGTAATCAAAAGATTTCGTAAATGTTCGACATTAACATCTTTATTCACATGTGTTGAAATATGTTTTTAAGACAAAGTGGTAATCAAGACCTTGGGTAGAGACTTACATCACTCAGCCTTGTTTCCTCTCCCAAGCTGTGTATATTATTTTTTGGAGATAGCTCGTCAGGATGATCCTATTATGACACAAGTTCCACATTGTGCTTATCAGTGGACATGATCATCATATATATTTTTTGAGAAATCACTTTGACATAGGTACTAAGCATGGGAATGCCTGACACCGGACATGATTTTAGATTTTATGTATGTGGTTGTATCGGGTTTCCCGTAGTCCCGAAGCTTTGATCCTCTCTCTCTTTTTTCCAATACGGAAATTCTAAAGTATTTTTGCCATCGTCTTCATCTCTAATCTCACACTTTATGGGGCATCTATTATACAAGAAAATGACCTCCTCATCAGCTTAGAGGAGAAAGGCAGTTTGATTGAAAGATTGACCAAGTTCACTATCCTATTTTACAGGGTAATGCACTCCATGAACTAGCAAGAAGGTTTATAATGCTCCTTAGGAATGAACTAGAGTTTTTAGTCCCTAGGGTAACTCTTTGTGTTTCCTTAGGGGTAGAGTTAGTGAACTTTGGTGAGTTTACGGAGGTCAAAGGAGTTGGTTGACTAAATAATATCCCACTATTTACTCATATGTCAGCCCGAAAAGAAGGAAACATCCATATTCGAACTGTTTGATGATATTTCTATTCCTAACAGATTCTAATGAGAAGGGAAAGAAAAAATGTAAACTTTGAAATGGGAACTATAAACTCAAAACGGGAACTCTAGCCAAAAAACCCCAAAAATACATGAAAAATAGTGCTAAAAATGAAAAGTGTGTATATTGGAACGTTGTTTTTTTTTAGGGTTAATTTTCAACATATTTAAAAAATGGTAGTAAAACTGATTGTTTTTGTGCAAAAGACAATTGTTTTTGAGGAAAAAAACACACTAATGTTTCTGGTAGAATAACATTTTTCTTTTCTAGGTATAATTTAAGCATTTTTTAGTAATGACAGTAAAAACAAAATAATGGAATTCGAAACACATTAAAGTTCCATTATTTTTCATCCATGTTGTTAAACATATAATAACATGGCACTAAAGATCGCTAAAATTCTAATTGTTTTCAACCATAACATTAAAGATACAAAAAAATTGGAAAAGTTTCAACCATAGAATAAAAAAGCTCTAAGTTTTCAACACATTTAAACCATGACATTATGAACAAATTACATGACTACATTAATCAAAATGTCAATACTTGTATATTGAATGAACCATAAATTATATTTCTAGGTTATTGTTGCATTGTAGATATTGTAAACAATAAAAATCATCATAATTAAAACATATAATCCAACAAACATAAAAATGACCCATAACTTCATTTAACACCATATGGAAATATATATATATATA